>JASDQU010819059.1:0-13822 GCA_032191745.1 Picea mariana | reverse complement strand
TTCTGACAAGTCATGATAATTAATGAATGAAAAAAGAAAGAAAATAGAGTTTGTGTAGCACTATCATGCTACGTCGCTATTGTAGGTGTCGTTGTTGTGGTAGAACATTATCAGCTTAGATTCAAATCATAGTTGCAGGTTTAGTTTGATACAGAGAAGGTGTGAAAAGGTTTAAAATTCTCATGGGGTTAAGCGCATTATTTATCATGCCAAATAACAAAAGTTGAATTGGCAATGAATTTTGGCTTTTCATATCTATTTTGTGTTTTTGGGAATAACAAGGTTATAGTAATGTTTTGTAAAAAATTATGGGCTCATTGTGCCAAATGTCTAATTATATGATATAAGAACCAAAAAAAGACTCAAGCACCTAAGGTATCGACAGTCTCAACACTAAGCCCGAGCAACAGCTCGACACATAAGCGCCAAAGCCAAGGGAGAAGCCCACAAGGGGCATGTCTAAGTGCATTACCCATCGAAATAGGTAGAAAGGGTTTTTCATTATAAAGTGTTGCAAATCACCCCTCACCCCTACATGTCAGATATATCCCATACATGCAAAAATACAAAGCTATCATGAATGATGCCCCTATTTGCATGGATTTTTTCCATGTGAGCCCAGTATTGATTTTTTGCTGGTAAGCTCCTGGGTATCAAGGTGAGTCAAGGTCACTAGGTGTAAAGGACATTGATTTGTATGTTTTTTTCCAAATGTCATGAAAAAATCCAAGCACCATGAGGAGGGACTCCATTCTCTGTTGACATATGCTAGGATTATAATACCATTTCAGGAACCAGAGCAAGCACTCTGCAAATGGGAAGACTATATTCATTCCTTTGGACTAGCATGGACACATGTGTGGATGAAATAGTTCCCACTTTAGAATGAATCCTTCTATTTTTGTGCCACAGATGGATGACTCAAATTAGGAATTGGCTACCCCAAGAATGTTTCTTCTACTTGATCAAGTTTGATAGAAAGATCTAAATGGTTGTCTAGATCTGTTAGCAAAGGGAACACTATCTTTTGCTAAGATTTATGCTATTGATAAGATGCACCTTCGAGCCTTGTGCCATATCTATTCAAATCTTCATGTAATTTTCGTTAATGAATGTTGTATACCAAGAAGCCCTAATTTTGATGGTTATCTAAGGATATTGAAGCATCTTGCAAACATCACTTTAGCATTAGAAGCGTATGAGGAGGTTATGCAAGTATTTTACCTGTGGATTTACCGATAGATAGACTGCTTACACGACTTAGGAAATTATGTTCTTCCAACCATGCAGGACAAATGGGTTTCACTCCATCTAAGTTTTGGCCTTGTTTGTTGATATGTTGATCTAAAAATTGGGGAAAAAATTAAGCATTGTAATGGCATTTTTTTTCTTATGCATTGATGTTGGGGACTATCACAAGAAGTCACAAGTCAAAGCCCAGGCCGATACCCAACACTGGGCCACGAAGGAGGGATCCCACAAGGGACAATATATTGCACCACACATAGAATAATTCCATAAGGAGATCCCAAACTATCAAAATATAAGGAGCAACGAGTCCCAAGGATAGTGTGCATAGATGAAATGCCAAGTCACCCAAACGCATGATATTGGTAAGATCAATACTAAATTAAACATTAAGTGTACTCATGCATCAATACAAATGCCTGAAGCCCGAGTATATGTGTTAAACCTAGAGGGTCAAGTCATCAACAAAACTATATACTAAGTGTCATGAGGAATTATTTTAAATGGTGACATAGTAAATAGGCAATTGCAGCAAGAATTCTCAGATCGAGGGGTCCTTTCAGTTTTAAAAAATTGGATTGAGCCTCTGCCAAATTAATGTCTTACTAATGTAAATGTTCACACAATAAATAGAATATTTTACCTGTTTGTACCCTTCTTAATATTGCATCATGTATATCATCTGACATATAATTCTTAGAGAAAAAGGGGATAGAATCCCTTTTCCTGATCAAAGCTAGAATGGATCTTATAAAGCACAAAATGGGCAGAGTATCTGTATCTTCGGGAGAAGAATCAGTAAGATCAAATGGCATAGGATTGGGTCGAGATTTATAATTATCAGATTGAGTATATTTATCCATGAAACCAACATAAAGAAGCTCATCTCCAGAACATTTGGCAACAGAGATCACAGAATTCAAGTGACAACTCCAATATTTGATGGGGATTTCCTTCATCATTTTAAGGCACAAACTTAGTAAGTGGACAGTCAATTGACAAATGGCATATCATTTCGAGATTTTTTAACACCAAAATTAGCATTCAAAGCAATTTGTTTCCAAATCTTCAAGAAAAGAAAAAGTAGCATAGATTTCATAATCAGTCTGAGATTTGTTGAGATTTATTCAACTTTGGCTCAAACAAGTGAAGATAATGAATGCATAGGTGGCAGGGTATTTTGTTACAAAAAATTAACATTTGAAGAATTGATATGAATACCTAAATGCTAAAATCAACACCTCCATATTATAATCCCAGGATTAAGGGAAAATATTAGACATAGTGGTCAAAGGGTTATTTTCACCATCTCGAGGGAATTTTACAAAAGACAGGAAGCACAACAATTCAAGAAAAGGATGAACATAAATCTCAAATTTTTAGGTGGACAGTTCAAACAGGTGGAAAATGGATATAGCAGTTCCATACTTGGTGATAGAGTGTCCAACAACTGCTGATTTTTCCAGATTTGAAGACATTAGATTAAATATTTTGAGATTGTTTAAAGATTATTTTTATTTTTTAAACTTTTTTTTTTATTAAAAATTGGTAACTGCTTCTATGATGTAAGGGTTATTTAAGTTATTAGTTGCAATGTAATCATGGTTTGACTTTGAGCTAGAGAGGCTATTGGACTGTGTGTCAATTTATCAGAACATATTTATGAATTAATACATAAGTATTGTGCTTTTGGAGGAAAAGATTCATCACGGTGGTGTTCTCAGTGTGTTTTTCCTGTTAATTTTTATCTCCATTATTGTTTGTTCTTTCTAGTATTTAGATGAGAGTAAAATGTTTGGAATTCATCTACATTTGATGCTCCATTCATACATTAAATACTTGTTATGTGTTTAAATATTGTTCGTTCAGAATTCATCCATGCTTGATGTTATTCTCATAGTAATCAATATTTATGTATTTTATCTAAAGTTACATTGAGAACTCATCCTTTGCTAGATTCTCTCAGCGTGATGGGTTGTCCCTTTCTCTTTTCTGCTGCCATCCAAAATATTGTCTATTGTTGAAGAATAACACTTACTTTGTCTTTTTTTTCTGAGAGTACACCACCAGTTATTATCTCAATATTTTAAGTTCATAATTTGACTCCATTGCCCAATGGTAAATTTTCTCTTTATTGTCTTACCATCTCTTTAAAACAAAAAAACACATGTCCTATTGCAGAATCTGACCTCTATTTTCTCATTGCTCAATCTTTTTGAGTATTTTTCATTGTTTACCTATTTGAGAGATCCCTCTCTAGTTGTATAGGTCATAATACAACCTAAATTAGGTTTGAGTTTAGCTTGGGGTTTCTTTGATACATCCCAAAGAAATTACCAAGTGCTAACATTTTTTCATCGTTTCCGGGGAGCGAAGGTGAAATCTTCCCTGGGATAAATGACAAAGTTTAGATCTAAGTACTAATGGTGAATAGTAGTCAAACACATAAAGGTTATACATCATTCACCTGGCGACTCCATTTTCAAGAATCTAGAGTTCATAATTTTCATGGCGACTCCACTATCCAAAGAATCAATAGCCTAAATATTTTATTGGTGACTCCACTGCTTCAAGATGGATTATAGATATGAAAGGAATGCTCCAATGAATCTCTCTCATATTCCTAGATTTCCAAATTGCATTCCTCACATAAATTGGCAAACTTATTTTCCTAAATTCAAAGATGGGAAAGGAGATTATGTTACCTTGCACTTGATTAAATTTCACATGCACATATGTAGGTTGGGGGTTGAATTTCATGAGGATTGTTTAATGAAAATTTTTATGGATAATCTAGAGGGGAAAGAAAGAATATGGTATGAAGGTTTAAAACCAGGTATCTTATACTCTCTTAAGGATTTCCACATAACATTCTTTAAGTATTATGGAGAATTTGATCCTTCATTCTTGGTGTTTGAGGATTGTTGTGAATTTTGTGAAGGATTTATTCAATACCTTCAAAACGCTTTTGGTAATGAAGAGCATATGAATGATGAAATCATAGAGGCTCTTTATGAACATTTATCCAAACAAAAAGCAATAATTCCTCCCTTGGTTGAAGATGGAACTGATCAAGAGCTTATTGTTGAAACTCATTTTCCTTTTCCAAAGTTTTATGAAGATGTTCATGAAGATTTCCAACAGAACATAGTTTCTCTTTTGACTGTAGATCAAAATTATAAAGTTAAAATGCATACTCTTATCCCTGAGAATGATGAGGATATTCTACAGTTTTTAGACAATTCAAAGGAACAAGAGAAATGTGTGGACAATTTATCAGATTTTGAAACCTTTCAAACTTTTCCTAAGAGATTTACTCAAGAGAACAATGAGCTCAATTTAAATGAAGTATTATGGCATACATTTTCCAACTATGATGAAGGGTTTGAGGAAAACTATGAAGAAGAAAATGTTGTTCGAGATTCTTTAGATAGCCAAGTAGAGATTCC
The DNA here is from genome assembly GCA_032191745.1 of Picea mariana. NCBI lineage: Eukaryota > Viridiplantae > Streptophyta > Pinopsida > Pinales > Pinaceae > Picea > Picea mariana. Next base: position 9,125 of record JASDQU010819059.1, on the reverse strand, counting down.
TGTTGAGTTGGATGAAGAACTAGATTTACAAGCTACCACTATTCTAATTGAAAATTTTCAAGAATACACAAATTTGTTCCCTGGTAAAGATGATATGAATGAAGAATTTATTGAGCAAGTTGTTACCATTTCATTCGAAGATAATTTGTTTAATGACATAGAAAAAGGGGCATTTATGGATAAAGGAGATCTTTTTGATCATCTACAAGAGGCTTTTATTTCTGATCTTAAAGACCTTTGACTAGTCTATTATAATTATCAGAGAAAGAGAAATTTGTAGAATTCATGGACAATGGAGATCAGTTTCAGTTGTATGTTGAGTCAACATATTCCAAATTTTTGTTTTTATTTGGAGAATATGACTACAAGTTTCAATCACATAGTCATTTGATTGATTAGTTATATTGCTTATTTGTTTTCACATAGTTCAGCAGTTATTTTTCATAAATTGGAATAGGAGTGTGAAAATAAGCTTGTAGGTCAAGAACTTGTTTTAGTTGGGTTCTCATTTGATTTTCAGAGGTCAAGTACTACTGAAAAATTCTTGCAAGTTGTGAGCCCACAATTGCTTAGGATTGTTGATCTTGCTAGATCAATAGATCAACGATGCATATCGTTGCCAATACAAATGAGCATCCTCGCATTGTGGGAATTAGAAAGAAAAAATATTTTTTTGCAAGTGGTGAGCCCGCAATCGACCGTGGCCGTTGATTTTCAAGCAAGGGACATGTGTTCAGTGATCTTGGCACTCCGGAGGATTGTAGGAGCTATGCAATGAAAATTCCTAAAGCCTGAACTCTCGAAGTAGTTTTGGACCATTGATCTCAAATCAATAAGAGCCATTGAATTTTGCAGCAGTATCACTTGAAGGCCCAAAGTCCGAAGTAAATCTGAGCCATTGAAGGTTGAGGACATGCGACACCAGATATCTCACTCTAGAAATTTGGCTCTTTAGAGGATTGCACAAGAAAGCAGAAGAAAAATCCTGAAGCCTAAACTCCCGAAGTGAATCTTAGCCATCCAAAACAAGAGGAAATGTGGAGGCAAATCTCTCATTTCAGATATATGACACTCTATAGGATTGTAGGAGATATGCACTGAAAATGCCCAAACCCTGAACTCTCGAAGTAGTTGTGGACCGTTGAACTCAAATCAACAAGATTCATTTATTTTGGCAGCAGTATCACCTGAAGGCACGAAGTCCCGACGTAATGTTCGACTGACACATCGTTGTAGGCCCAACCACTCCATGGGTGTTTTTCAACTCAACACGTGGCATCCATCTGGTGCTGACACATAGAACTCATTTCAAGTAGTTTTAGACATGTCTTTAGCCTATTTTTTAGTGACACATGTTGCCCCTCCATCCACAATATGTCATCATAGTGATGTTAGGCCGCCACGTCAATTGCGGGAGATCATCCTCCAGGAAGTATTCTTGTTCAAGAGCCAATATTAGCACCACCTCCATGCATGGCTTTAATGGATCCTAGAATTGGTGGACAGATAAGCTTTAGTAGTGGCAGTAAATTTAGTAGGTACGCCTAGATCATAGATCGAGACCAGATCAAGGACCATGTTTCATTGTGGGAACATAACATGATAAAACGATAAAATTCTTGAGCGGTCCCGCAATTGAAACCATGGTATAGCGGAATAGCTATGTGGCAGAAGGTGGTGAATTGTAGACTCAAAAGAGGTGTGAATCCAAACTATCTTTTCTGACCCCACAATCACATTCTTATATAATGACAAATTCGAGAGAAACACATGGTCACCCCCTAGGTGTTAAGCCTCACCCCGATCCTGAGGAGATATCAATTAAGAAAAAAGTGGCTTGTAGCTGAAGCCTTAGCTCAGTCCATAAATAGGAAACTTAGAAGCTATGGCTGAGGAGACATGACTATCAGCCCGAGGTACCACGATGGACGATTTCTTTTTCCAAACCAATATTGATCTGATATTGTGTCTGACAGGAGGAAACATGCACAGTCTGACAAAAGGATGCAAAGACACAAATCTTTGAATGGGTTGGCCATAGCACACTCCTGGCAGTTGTGGATTGATTTGAGTATAAACAGGTCAATGAGAAATTGTGTTATGGTCATTAAATGGTTGAGCAGAGCTCCCTATTTTGTAATATTTGATAACAAAGTTGTTCTATAGTTTTGTATGATACTTGAGACTTTCGCATTAACAAAATTTATCTTTTTTCATCTCTTGTTTAAATTGTGATGAAGCTCTCGTGCATGGAGGATCTACATGGACGATCTAGACTAGGGTTGCGGTTGTATTGTAATGTAGGTTTGATTATAATTCTTATTTCCCCTTATGGTGAAATTCTCGTGCATGGAGGATCCAAACGAGTTGTTGTAGTTGCATGGTAGTGGAGGTTTGATTATTATGTTGTTGTGACATATTTCAGTGTCTGAAACTTGGGTTCAAGATTTCTCTTGTTCCTGAGTTTTTCTTCACCAAGCTACTTGAAAGTTAGATGCTCGTGGCAGACTTTTCCACCTTTCTCACTAAGTCTTCCTTCTGCCCACCTTTAAACTCAAACCAATGAATGAAATTAATGAGGACCTCATTTACCTATGCATTGCTTGTCCAATTTATGTGTTAAAACATTCTTGTACTAATTTTTGTCCATTTGACCTCCACTCATAAACCTACCTCCAAAAACATTTTGATGGGTACTGGGCTTATACTCTTGCAATCTGAGGGTGACTCTCAGTGCTAACATTATTAGTGTCATTGTTGGGGAATGAATTGAAGGCATTTCCCTGGGATTGAACGACAAAGAAATTATGATTATGAAGGTGCATCAGAAATTAGTACCTTGAAGATTGCAACTTGCACACAGAATTCACTATTTCAGTTTTGTATCCCAAAGGTAGACACATGAGGTCTACTCCACAGCTGCCTCTGACAACACTTGAAGATGACCCAGAAAATATTATCAAAAAGGGAAATACTTCTCAAGAAGGACTTTCAGCTGCTATACCAGGTGATTCTGGTAACTTACAAACTTCTTCTTTTAAAGCTCCAACATCTGCATCAAATTCTCCTTTTCTACAATTTGTTGGAGTTTCCAGAAGTTTAAATTTTGTAAGCTTCCTTATTGAATTCTCCCCTTCTAGGCCTCATTTAGAAGAAATGTTTTACACCCCTATTTCTCCTGAGATCGTAAAGTGGTTTAGAACAAGAAGCTAAGAATATTTTCCCACTTTAGGTTTTCCTACTCCTCATCTTGTCAAATTTGTTGTATCTAAAGAGGGGGAAACTTATTTTCCTTTAAACCCCATAGTATTCTCCTCCAACACTCAATTGTTTCCCCTTTACCCTAGAAAAACAACTCCATATCCCCCTAGTTCTCCTACAGTTCACGTCCAAATGGCAGGTGCTAATCCTCCTAAAAACATAATGGATGCCATAGTGGTTTCTAGGTATTCCCCTCTTGTGTTACATCAGCCTATGAATTCTCTCCCAGTTGGATATTACCTTAAGTACATTCCCAAGTTCAAAGGGGAGGAAGACATAATTGCATAAGAACACCTTTCAACTTTTTATAGTTATGCAGAAAATCAAAACATTGAAAATGAAGATGTGTGGATGAGATTTTTTGTATAGAACCTTGATGGTGAGGCTAGGAAACTATTTAGGGGCTTAACTAATAGATCTATTAATGGTATTTAGGCTTTGGATGATTCATTCTTAGGACATTGAGGGGACAAAAAATATTTTCTTTATTATATCACAGAATTTGGGTAACTTAAGAGAGGAGAGGGTGAATTTGTTTTAGACTTCTCAAAGAGGTTTAACAAGATGTACAATAATATTCCAATTGAAATAAATCCTACAGAAACCTTTTCCAATATTACTTCTACCAATGCTTTTGACCCTAAGTTTTTCCTTCTGTTGAGAGAAAGAAGAGCTACCTCTTTAGCTCATATGCAAGATGCATACCTTGAAGTAGAGTCTAATATATTGGCAGCTGACAAGCTTAGGAGTAAATATGATAGAGACATAAGAATTTATAGGTCTGAAGCTTCAACCTTTGATTCCTCTGCATCCTACCCTCAAGTGGATGAGTTGACAAAACTGCTAAAATCACTTTCTACAAAATTGAGAAATTGAAATTTGAAGGAAGGCAGAGTTATAGGAACCCCCATAATCTTGATAATAGTGGTAAATTCAAAAGACCCAATAATTCCCCTCAGATCATCCAAAGAGATCAAAGAAATAGGGATAGGGATGATCGAAAAATCCAAGCCCCTCTCCAAAATAACCTTGTTATTGATGAAGAAGGGGAGGAAGAAGATGTAGATCCTAAAATCCATTATCCTAGTGACACCTCTTTAAAATCTCCTAGTGATCCTAAAATCTCCTCATTTAACCAAATCTGCATATGAAGAGGCTCTCATGGGAAGCCAACTAAATGAGTTGAGAAAATGGAAAAGGACCAGTGGAAATTCAGATAGATACAACCTAAGGTCGAAGATGAAAGAGGGGAGCCTAACATTCCTAGTCAGCCTCCTAGAATAGTGAATCCTGCTAAGGATGTGGCAACTAGAAGAAAAGAAAAAGAGGCACAAAACCCCCAAGAAGTGGTTAATAGTCCTATCCCATAAGTGAAGGATATTCTGAAGCGTCCCTCCTCTTTTAGTTTTGAGAATGAGATTCAAAATATTAAAATCCATGTACCATTTTTAGAGCTAGTTAAGAATGAGGATTTCAAAAGGTACCTTTCCAAAATTTTGCATTCTGAACCTTCATCTCATCCCACAGACTCATTCAATATCCAAGATGAAAAACCAACTTTCATACTAGGGCCTTTGGTAGAGGATAGGGTTGACTCCTCCCCTCCTTTCAATACCTCATTAAACATTCATGATAAAGTGTTGCACAACTGCTTGATGGATTCAGGGGCATCTCACAATTTCATGCCTAAAATTGTCATGGATGAGCTTGGGTTGGAGGTTACAAAAACCTACCATGACATGTACTGATTTGATTCCAGGAAGGTGAAGTGCCTCGGGGTTATTAAATACCTAGTTTTTCTCATGTTCCAATTGCCAATGAAAAGTGTGGTCATGGATATTGTGGTGGTTGATGTTCCCCCTAAGTTTGGGATGCTCTTTTCTAAATCTTGGATCAAAAGATTGGGGGGAAATTTGCATATGGATCTTTCATATGCCACTATTCCTGTGTTTGGGGGGGAACATAAAAGGATTTATAGGGAAACACAACTTACTTACATTATCAGTGATGAAGAAAATCTGACCAACCACCTCATTTTTGCAATAGATATTGATTTAGGAACCAATATGTTACAACTCATTGATTCTCCTCAAACACCTATTGAAATCAGAAAGCAACCCATCACCTCGTGTGAAGACCCTCCACCCAATACCTCTGTTTGGAAATTTTTTTTTGATGGAGCCTCTTCTCAGGAAAGTGTTGGTGTTGGGGCAGTGTTCATTTCCCATACCCAAGAGACCATATATTTGTCTTATAATCTTGAATTTGAAACAAAAAACAATGCGGCATAATATGAGGCACTTGTTTTTGGGTTTGAGAGCTGCCAAAGGCATGAAGATTGAAAAGCTAGCAATGTTTGGAGATGATGAGTTAATTGTTCATCAAATCAAAAATCTGTATCAAGCTAAGCACCCCAGGTTAAGGGCTTACAAAAATGAAGTCTGGGATCTTGTTGATAGTTTCTTCTTGGATTTTAATATCTCATTTGTTACAAGAGACAAGAACACTGTGGCAGATTCCTTGGTTGTCTCAACAAGTAATTTTAGGGTTCCTTTTCACCCCAAACTCAAGTATGATCTGGAAGTAAAGAACAAACCCTCTATACCTGACAATGTTAAACATTGGAAGGTTTTTGAGGATGATCTTGATATGAAAAGATTTCTTGAGACTGTGATGAATTTTCTTCTTTACATATTGATCAAGATCAGGATATTAAAGAAATACCTCATGTTGATGTTTTTCTGAATAAAATTGTTGACCATCATATTGTTAAGTTTCCTAGTAACCATATTCCAAAGGGACTAGTCCCTTTGCAGAGATTGTTTGACAAAAATATTGTTGTTGTAAAGGTTAAAGGTTAGACTGAAAATGCTGATGTGACTGAATGCAATTTAGGAACAGAGGAAGACCCAAGGTATGTTAAATTGTCTAGTATCTTATCAAAGGAGCAAAGGGCTAAGTATGTCAAGATTTTGAAGGAGTTTGCTAATGTTTTTGCTTGGAAATATGAATATTTAAGGACATATGACACAAACATCATGGAACACAAAATCCATTTGAAAAAAGAGGCCAAATATTTTAGGCAAAAACTCAGACAGATAAATCCCATGTTGTTGCCTATTATGGAAAAAGAAGTGAAAAATTGGTTGGATTCCCATATCATCATTCCTTTGAGATATTTAGAATGAGTGGCTAACTTGGTGCTTGTGAGGAAGAAAAATGGGGAAATTATATTGTGAGTTGATTTTAGAAATTTGAACAGAAGCTCCAAAAAGGATAACTACCCCTTTCCAAAGATGGAGCACATTTTGTAGAGAGTGACCGATTCATCTAGGATGTCCATGATTGATTGATTTTCTAGCTACAATCAGATCTCTGTGTTGCCTGAAGATAGAAAAAAGACAACCTTCACTACTACTTGGGGCACATTCATGTATGCTAAAATTCCTTTTGGATTGATGAATGCAGGAGCAACCTTCCAGCGAACCATGGACATTGTCTTCATTGGGAAGAAAAACAAATTTATAGTTATCTATCTGGATGACATTATAGTATTCTCAAAATATGATAAAGAGCATTGTCATCATTTGAAGAAGGTCTTCCTAAAGTTCAGAAGGTTTGGTCTCTCCCTCAATCCTAATAAATCTTTGTTTTCTATGAAGGAGGGAAATTTATTGGGGCATATTGTTTCAGCAAAAGGGGTAAGAATTGATCCAAGAAGAGTAGAGGCCATCCAAGCCCTATATTTTCCTAGATCTAAGAAATAGGTCCAATATTTCTTGGGTAAAATCAATTTTTTGAGAAGATTCATTTCTAATTTTGTTGAGTTGGTTAAGCACATAACAACCATTCTTAGAAAAGAAAACGAGGTGAAATGGTTTTCTCAAGCTCGAGATTCTTTTGACCAAATCAAAAAGTATTTGACTAAAGCACCTGTGCTCACCATCCTTGACTATTGTAAGGAATTTTTGATATTTTCCTTTGCCTATTTTGACACATTAGTTGTTGTTTTTCTACAGAAAAATACAGAGGGGTTAGAGAAGCCTATTTCCTTTCTCAGTAGAGCATTGAAGGATGCAGAAATGAGGTATGATATCATGGAGAAGTAGGCATATGCTTTGGTCAAAACCCTCAAGGATTTCAAAGTATACATTATGCATTCAAAGATTGTTGCATATGTCCTTTCAGCCTCAGTGAAAGAGATATTGGTCTATCCTGACATAGATGGGCAGAGAAGCAAATGTATTGCTAAAATTCTAGAATTTGACCTTGAAATAAATCCCAGTAAATTGGTGAAGGGCCAGGGTTTAGCAAGGTTGTTGGCTGAATCAAATTGTAAATATTTAGGGGTTAATTTTATGAACATAAGCTCAGAAAATCGGCAAGTCAAGATTGTTGATAAAAGCTCTCATGTCAAACCGATCTTAGCAGGATGCACTTGGTATAAATACAACATGCATTTCTTGCATAAGTTGCGGCCTCTTGATGGCTTGGAAAAGAAAAAGGTGAGAGATTTGAAACTCAAAGTAATCAAATATTGTCTCATTGATCAGGTTTTGTATTGGAAGAATCCCCTTGGAGTCATTTTGATATGCCTTGACCCACAACAGACCCAAAAAGATATAGTTAATTTCCATGACAACTTATGTGGGGGCCATCATTTTTGGAGGACCGCAACTTATAAGATCCTCAGAGCTGGGTATTTCTGGCCTAGCCTTTTTACTGATGTTTGTGCAAAGATTAGAGATTGTGTCAAATGCCAAAAGTTTTTTGGAAAGAAATAGCTCAAATCTTTGCCTTTGAAACCTATGGTGGTTTCTGGACCTTTTCAGCAGTGGGGTCTTGACTTCATTGGAGAAATGCATCCATCCTCAAGTGGTCAGCATAGGTGGATTTTGACTACCACTAATTATTTCACCAAATGGATAGAATCCATCCCTACAAGGAGTGCCTCCCACAAGGTAATCATTAGCTTCCTGGAAGATATCATGGCTAGGTTTGGTTTTCATAGCAGGATTGTTATTGACAATGTTGCCTCCTTCAAAGTTGAACCCACTCCTTACTAACCCCAAGGAAATGGTTTAGCAGAGTCCTCTAACAAGATCCTCATAAAGATCATCAAGAAATTGTTAGAAGACAATAAGAAAGCATGGGACTCAAAGCTAAAATTTGCATTATGGGTCGACATGATTACAACAAATAGGTCACTTAGCATTTCCCCTTTTCAACTTGTGTATGGGGTTGAGGCTATTTTTCCTACTCAAATCACCTTGCCTGTGGAAAATTTCCTCCAGGACTACCAAGGAGAACCCGATGATACGGTCAGGAGGATACACCAGCTGGTAGAAGTACAATAGACCAGGGAGCAGCTGCTTGATAAAGCGTAGGATCATCAACAGAAATAAAAATGAACCTTTGACAAGAGGTAAAGAAAGGAATATTTTTAGCTGGGGGATCTGGTGCTCAAGTGGGATGTACCCAAGCAAGACAAATGAAATCATGGTAAACTCAAAGCTTTGTGGATTGGTTCATTCAAAATTTCTAAGGTATTTTCAAATAACACTTATAAATTGCAAAACTTGGAGGATTCTGAAGTTTTTGGTGACCCTATCAATGGGCACTTTCTAAAACAATATTTCTCTTAAGCCATGATTGGATTTCCATTCATTGTAAATATCACTTTTCTTTTTTATTGTTGTTTTAATAGGTGACCCCATAGCCCTAGGATATGTTGATACTGAGAGGGGGGTGAATCAATATCAAGTACAATTTAAAACATTTTTCAACTTATACTTAAACCATTCAACTATATCCAATGAGCAATGAACAATAGTATAAGAGTTACACCAATACACCACAATACA
>JASDQU010819056.1:9653-20712 GCA_032191745.1 Picea mariana | reverse complement strand
ATGGTCCTATGGAAACCACTGCTAGGATTTGCAATTGATATGGGGACTACACTCATTTATGGCCCCTCAGTTCCTACCATTAAAACACCCCAAGAATGCAGACACCCAGGAGCACATTTCGAAGGCTTTCCATTGATGGTACACCTAGCTGATCAACGCTTCAATTGAAAGAGTTCGCATCTCGCACCACATCTTTACTAGGTATGAGCATCACCTACGGTTTAAATGTAATGTCCATAATGTTATCATAGATCACCATGCAACCACAAATAGCACCGAGGTTGTGCTTCCCTTTTGTATCACAAAAAGGGATATTATCGCAGGAGTGGAGCCTTGGCCAGCCTCGGCCCGACCTTCCTTCGAAGAAATCCAGTCCACGGGGTCTATACCAGATCAATCAGTGCCCGAGCAGTGGGGCACAAAGTCTTCCCATTTCGTCGAGGGTTCCCCACCCCCTAGTCGCGATGATCCTGATACAACCCCAGTTAAAAAGCGCAAGTGGGGCACTAAGACTATAAACCTTGTGCAAATAACCATTGATTCTGAATCTGATCATGACCCCCCCTCTCCTTTTCGTCCAACCCCAGTCATCGAAGAAACCTCCTTGCCCGCACATCAACCCGACCCCGCCTCCACCTCCAGTAAATGTTGCCGCACCTATTCCCAACATCCAACCAAAGAAAGTTCGCATAGCTCACCCCGACAAGTCGAGAAGTTATTGAAAGAAATATGTGCGCACTTAGCCAAACAACAAGTATCCCACAATGATATGAGCAGGAAAATGCAACTTCTGGCTCAACAATTCGCCTTGCCCTCGACCGAACTTCTTTCACATTCAACGACCCATTTTGATCCCCATGTCCCAATTCCACCTAATTCGGCACCGACCGACCTAGATTTCTCTCAAGTACCTATAGCYGACACCCCCCATTTTATCACTTGCCTGGTCCATGAGTGGGGTGAACGCCAACAATCTATCCAGCAGGAACTCACCCAGGCACATCTTAGTTTGGAACAAGAGTAGTCCATTCATAACACCACTCGCTCTCAGTGACAACGCGAATGTTGCACTCGACAGGAATTGGAAGCATCATGACAAAAATTATAGGAGCTGCACTTGGCGGAAGTCCCTGCCCATGTCGACACTCAGAGCCGCTATACCTCCATTCTTACAGATCATTCAACGCCGGTCTCCGCTCTCAGTGAGATGTAATCCCGCATCCACAACCCTAGAGCAACCAGATCTTCTAGCCCTTTAGAAAAATAAATCAATCGCCGAGCATATGCAAGCGTTATAGCTACAAAATCATGCACTCCAGGCCCAACTGCAACATGCCTCCCCAGCAGAAGTTGCTCGCTAACAACAAATTGCCCAAGCAACCGACGTCATTTAGATTGGTGGCAACCTTGCTGAACACTTTGCCACTCTGGTCACTCAAAGCTTTAATTTGTGGGACTATTGAACAAACCCAAAATAACTCACAACTCTCTCTGATCATACTCGCGCCTTGAAAGATGAGGTTGCGTAGCAAAAGCGAGACGTCGGTTCTCTGCCCCTCAAAGAGCGCACCACAACGATGAATGTTGTGGCTACACAATCAAAGGAGATCACTTCCGCTCGGGAAGAGCAACAGAAGATGCAAGACCTCATAACTCCATTGATCGAGAGAGCTATGTACTGGTATACTCAATTGTCCAACCTTCACACCACTGCTAGCCCGTTGATTGAGCAACTCAGTACCATGGACCCCACTTCATCCACAGTCACAGCTGAGATCGTAGAAACTGTTGTCCAGATCACCCAGTCCCTTCATGAACACTTTTCCAAGCCTTAGTGTCAGTTCCTGGAATTTGTATAGAACATAAAGGGCATGGTGCTGTCCGTTGCATATATCATTCCATAAAGCAACTGACTTGAGGACGAGCCAGGTAATAGTGGTGGGGGCATGTTGGCACTCAAAGTTTTGGGTCCATTTTTGCACGTGTGCACAAACGAAAGTTGTGCGCACTCATCCAATGGTTTTGCGAGCGCCTAAGGAGATGCATGAAAGAAGGCCTTAGTGCGTGCATCGGACCAAGTTTTGCTGAGTAGCGCGCCAAGTTTAAAGGCAGTCAAGGGCGTGCCGGTCCGATTTTTGTCAGTTGGGTGCGTCGGTCGGAGTGTTGTCAGTTGCGTCGGAAATCAAGAAGAGGCTTGCTGGAAGCAAGAAAGGAATGAACGGGATATCTCTTGTAATGATTATTTCCAACCACAGATGAAGATGTGGGGCGACCGACCAGAAGATGAGCTGGCCAGGGCAGTTAAGATTGCCCCTAATGCAGAGAACCTACATGGAGCCCTGACAGTTACCAGAAGCGTGTGAGGCCGTTAGATCAGACAAGCAAGTGGAGCAGAACCGTGAAGGACAACGCTCCCCCGCAGAATAAGATATAAAAGAGAGCTCTCAGCTCGAAAAAGAGGTTGGTTAATTTCGGATGGCATTAGTCCCAGAGCTCTGAGTAGCCTATAGCAATCTTGTGTTGTATAGAGAAGTCTCCTGTGTCTTGTTTATGTTTGAATCTCAAAGCTTAGCGCAATGCACATACTGTTGTATTCCCACTGTTGTTTTAGTAATAAGATGAAGTCTTATGTTGTGCAACTCAGTTATTCAACACCATGTATATCTCTAATATGATGGAATACATTCAGTAATAAAGATATGGCAGTTCTGTTCTATTATGTGTTTGTTATGAATGAGTAACACCTATGCGGGTATTGTTTTAATTCTTAGTCCTTGTTAGATTATCAGATATGAGTTACACAGGTGCCATTTGCAGTTCTGTTAGTTATGTTTGATCCTCCATCCTTGACACAAGACCTTATGGTCTCTGTGATCCTCTCTGCTTCTCGGGTGAGACCTTCCTCAGCCTCGACCGAGGGTTGATATGCCAGTGCTTAGGAGATTTTGTTGGACACACTCCAGACGAACCCTGAGTCTTAAACCCCCCAGTGTTACGAAGGTCAGTGCATGCGCACGCGTGTACTGAAACAACGACTCTGCACAATAAAGCCCAACAACTTGATCCAATATAAGTACATAGTAAATATCTTGAAGAAATTTTCTATGGATGTGTATACCAACAAGAACTCCTATTGATGTTAGCTGCAAATTGTTGAATTTTCACTATGCTAGGCTCAAGCATGAGGTTTATTTCATTTAGCATGTACTTGAACCATAAACAAATGCAACTACACCATACACAAGTGCTGCAATAACCAAGATCACAAGAAGAATTACCATGCACAATAACACAAGAAATATCCTGGGAAACCCTTCTACTCAAGGGAAGAAATCCCAACAATCCTTTGCTATATTCTCAAGAGAAGATCCCCCAACCATAAAACCCTAATGCACACAAGAGGGTGCTCTACAACCTTGAAACTTGCGCCCAAGAGAGGTGCACACTTCAGCCCTTAAAATACACTTGCTGAAATTCCAAAATGTCATGTGTGAGTTTGTTTCCTCAATGGGGAAATCACCTTTATTTATACAAGACCAGACACAACAAAAGGTGTGTCTATTGGCACAACAGGGCCGACCTCAATGACTCGGAAATATAATTAATTATAACAATAAACATTAATTATCTTTCACATATGGTGGGGGCGACTTGTACCTTTTACATCACAATTAGGGTTACAAGTAAATCTTACACTTAGACAATATAGCAAGGGATCCACACGTCCACTAGTGCTTAGCCACTAGGGACACGTCCACCTGTGCTTAGCCACAGGGATGTCATACTCAACAGATTTCTATCTCAACTGAGTCCACAGGAGAATCATCTGGAGTACCACATCGTCTCAACTCTCACACAGAGGAGAACGATACACCCATCACATGGGCACACCCAATCACCGGGGGACGACTCAACTCTCACACAGAGGAGAACGATGCCCCATCACATGGGCATACCCAACACTGGGTTCTCTCACAGGTCGACTCAACTTAGTCACAGAGGAGAACATATCCTGGAGGATGTCTCACGATGCTGCAATCATCAACACAAATTATCCAAGGATATGACTTTTCAATTAACTAATTTGAAGAAAACTATGGAGTTCATAACTCCTATTGATGCTAACTGCAAATTATCCAAGAATATGCCTCTTCAATTAACTAATTTGAAGAAAACTATAGAGTTCATTTCATATCAACAGGTAATTAGTTGTCTAAAATATGTGATGATATGCACTTTGTTAATTATTCAATTGGTACTGCGAGCAATTAGTCATATATGACTGATACTAGATCACAACATTTGGTTGTAGTCAAAAGAGTTTTTGGGTACTTGAAAAGAACAATATATTTTTTTGTGAACGCTTTTGGTTAACCTGTGTAAACAGCACCATTAAATATAGGATATTAATGAAGTAGATACATCTTACAACCTACGGAAGTTATTCTCAACTCAGTAGCTGCTACTCTGGATATTATGCTATCAAAGTTGCCCAGGACTTACAACTCATCCCAACTACAATAAACAACTTGCTTACGTCAACGTACCAGCCCACAAGAAGCAAACTTGTCTCTAAGGAGTTTGAACCTTGAATAATGCTAAGTTCTAACAACAAATTATCCAAGAATATGTCTCTTCAATTAACTAATGTGAAGAAAACTATGGATTTCATTCCATATCAATGGGTAATTGGTAGTCTAACATATGTGATGATATACATTTAGTTCATTATTCAATTTGTACTGCGAGCAATTAGTTATATATGACTGATACTAGATCACAACATTTGGTTGTAGTCAAAAGAGTTTTTGGGCACTTGAAAAGAACCATATATTTTTTTTGATGAATGGTTTTGGTTAATCTGTGTAAACAGCCGTTTTATTATAGAGAATATTAATGAAGCAGGTACTTCTTACAACTTATGGAATTTATTTTTTGATTAAGTAGGTGCTATTTTGTGCATTATTTTATTAAAATTACCCAGAACTTACACCCAACCCTAATCACAATAAACAACTTGCTTTATGTCAACGTCGACGCACAAGGAGCAAACTTGTCTCTAAAGAGTTTTGAACCTTGGTGGAGAGGTAAAACACCCCACTTTTCCAACCAAACAAGTTCCCCATTGTCAAGAAGGAACACTATACTATTAAATTTATTATAGTGGAAATAGTTCAAGTCAAGGCAGTTCTATTGGATACAGTGATCCAGAGTGAGGTGATGTTGATAGTTGAAAATCAACAATAAGATACATTTTTCTCCTCTATGGAGGAGGCATGTGTGGAAATAGTAAGTAGCAACTCAATGTTGTATTGTCTACTGTTGAAGCTAGTTTATGGCAGCAACTGTCAACACGTGCTAAAAAGAAAGCTACCTGGCTTATGAATTGGTTCAAAAACATTGGTTATACTCAGATAGTGACTGGTAACTATCTTCAGTTATAACCAAAGCTCTCTGTCACTTTGACAAATAATTCAAACACATTGATATCAATATCACAATGCGACCAAAAATGTTGAGTCTGCAATAGCCAGTCTTGTGTTCTATGGAGGTAAGCAAATGGTTGCAGATTTTCTCACGACTAGACTTACCGGTGGAAACATTAATACTTCAAATGAATGATGGGTCCAGTAAAGATTCTAGACTTATTATCTTATTATGTGAGTGTGTTGGAATGTATCAAAAATCAAATTTCGAACACAAAACAAATACTTGTGTGACTGCTATATAACTGTTGTAGTTTGAGTAATTGCACTTTTGTACCAAAGTTAATGTTGTGACCACAACAACTGCTAGTTCTAATTTTGTCTTTTAAACACACTGATGTACCAATCAATGCTTCTTTTGTTGTAAAAATATATTTTGCGATTTCTACCTGCTGGTGATTTGTTCTCTTTCTGTTTTCTATGTTCATTCTTTTCCAGTTAGATTTATGAGACTCCCTTTTTATTTTTAGATTCCCTTTTTATTTTTAGTGTATTAATGATTATATCACCATAACTATTCTGCATGGAGGTGCTTTGCTATGTATAGTGCATCTGAAATATCTTATTTCAATTTTGCAATCTATCTCTGTAGTAAACTCAGTATTGAGATTAAAAAACGGAATTTTATCCTCACAGGGCATCTGGTCTGGAATGATAGCTGGGACTTCGCTTCAGAGTCTAATTCTTTTATATGCTACATGGAATACAAATTGGAATGAACAGGTTGGTAAGACTGCTATGAGATCAAATTGATCATTTAGAAATTGTTAAAACTTATTATCATTGAAATATGTATTGAATTGGAAGGCTCTTGAATGAAGGCCAGGCAAGCTGCAGACTGTCTAAGGGCTTGGAGATCAGACCTTATAGTCTCCCCGTGATGGAAATAAGCAAGCTGGGAAAGATCGAAGTATATTGCATAACTGTGTATAACCTCTACTCTTCAAAGCGAATTCCATGAAGAATAAACTCTTTTTATCCTGTAAATGAATCGGAATGAATGTTATTGACACTGTTTGGTTATTCAAAATGCATCTTTAGCGGAATGGGGGAATCCTAATCTAGTAGGATTGTTTTGGATCCATTCATGTACAAGTGGCATTATCTGTATGAGAACTGCACATACATCAAAATTTTATACTTGAAAGAGGTTCAGTCCAGTCTCCAAAGTTTTTGTGTTCTCCTTATCTCATTACCTAGATAAAATATTAATGACACTTATATACAAGACCATAAATTGTTTTAAGGGCATGCATGAATCCATTAATATATGCCCAGGAATGAACATTATGTTTAGTTGTAAGGACACGTTTTCCTAATTTAAATGCTATTGTTGATTAAGTACTCTCAGTGGTTGAAACTGACCAGGCTAACATTAGAGTACCAAGGATCCTTTGTCTCCTCATATCATTCAAAGTGTATGACATGTCTTTGATCCTCATATCCTTACAAACTTACAAACTGATCTATATATGATGATCAGATGATCTATATATGCCAAGTGATGAATATATCACATGTATAATTAAAAAGTTAACAATTCATTTATTCACACTTTTTCTCGTGTATTTAACTGCAATTAGACTTTGTTCAAGAGGTTATGAACTATTTCTATGTAAGTTCATGTTTCAATAATAATATTATACTTCTGGACTTTAAAAATATCATATTTTAATTCGTGTAAGAGTACATTTTTATGTAATAAGTGTTAATATTTTTATTAGTAATTAAGTTTTAAGTTTAGATTTAAAAGAAAAATAGGTATGAAGTTTTAAGTTTAGATTTAAAAGAAAAATAGGTATGAAGTTTTAAGTTTAGATTTAAAAGAAAAATAGGTATRTTTTCGCATTCTGGAGTTAGATAAGTGTTTGTCTTTAACACTTTTATTAATAACTAAAGCTTTGAGTTAGAGTTTACAAAAGAAATGAGTTATGTTTTTGCATCTTTTGAGTCTTTATGTTGCATATTTTGGACTTGGATTGGGGTGGAACTRTATTTTTCAAAAGATTTCAGCAATTTTTTCAGTGCTGACCTCTATTGTTTCCTTTTTTTGTTTTTGTTTCAAGGACAAAGCTTTTTAAGGGGGAGGGCATGTTGTGTACCTAACCACAACATATTTCTTAGGCATTATACTCTATGTCTATGARCTATTCTGTTATAAGATCACGATTTTGGAATAATGTTCCAGTCTTAGTTTTTATAGTATCGTAATTCAATGCTGGTAAAAGGCCACTTTTATGTAACAATGGCCATAACACTTTTATTAATGACTCGGCTTTAAGTTAGGGTGTCTACTTATTTTAATTTTTTGATATAAATATGGATTTCCCCATTTGATCTCTCTCTCTCTCTCTCTCTCTCATCATTTCAGTAATACATCAACATGTTTCAATGGAGAAGTCTCCATTCGCATAATTTGGATTTGTAAATGAAATCCACCCCTAAGCATGTCGGTGCCCTCAACTTTTTGTGTTCTTGTTATTTTCCAATATTTGAGTTGTATTGCTATCATATCTTTGTAGTTAGTTTCAGTTAGTCCTATAGCTGTAATGCTAATGCCATTTTGGATACATGCACACTGCACCTTCAATAATAGTTGTCTTGTGAATGGTGTCTTTTGAGACCGGACTCTTAATTTTCCTTTGTTACAATGTCTAAAGACAAGCAGCTTGAGTGTTAACTGGTGGTATTTTGTGTGGTGTATTAGTTATTTGTTTTTCATTTACAATTTTCTGTTAGTTAATGGACTTTCTGCTAAGTTAAAGTTTATGTTAGTGAATTGTACTTTTTCATTAGCTAACAAGGCCTTTTGTAAACTCTAGTTATACTACTTGCAAAAGCAACTAGAGTGGGAGCATTAGCTATAAAAAGGTTCTTAGGCATTGGAGTAGGTTTTTTTTTTAAAGGAAGTGTGATTGCAAGTAGTTTGTAAGAGACTATCCTTGGTTAAGTGTAGTGTCAATACTACCCCTAACTTTGGGGCCAAGTTGGCATACATACCTTCTTAGGGATGTTATGCTCCTTATGTGTCCTAGTTTTCTGAATA
Source organism: Picea mariana (assembly GCA_032191745.1). Taxonomy (NCBI): domain Eukaryota; kingdom Viridiplantae; phylum Streptophyta; class Pinopsida; order Pinales; family Pinaceae; genus Picea; species Picea mariana. The sequence goes on along the minus strand of JASDQU010819056.1, from coordinate 12,180 downwards.
CTCGGGCTATTACTACTATTGGACATTTTATTTCTCTACTCTAAAATTTGCTATCAGACGCTAAATATTGCTGGAATCATTGTTGTTACTATATCAAACTTATTGTTGTTGTTAGTGTTGAATTTATTCTTATTGATGATTTTTCTATTATTTACTATTATTGTTAACCTATTAGTTTCAATTTACATATTAGTTCCAAGTTCCATATTTCTACTATAAGTCTCTTTCAGATTTAAATTTCGGTTTTCAAATTAGACTCATAACAATGGTGTTAGAGCCACTTTCTTGGCCTTGTAAGTGGACATTGACAATGGCTTTGTTCCTAGCTATCCTCGGGGAAGATAATTGGTAGTCAAAATTTGCATTATTGATGGAAGAAGCCACAAGGATTCCTTTAAATGGGATAAGGGACACCATGGAAGAAATGAATCAAGCCTTACGTACATTAATTGTGGCAATAGATAGAAGGGAGAGGGAGAGGGAGATGGGAGATGGGAGTAGTGGTGAAGGAGGAGGTCGGAGAAGACGTCAAGATTACAGAAGGGAGGCAAATCGACATGATAATAACTGAAAGCCTTTTGAAGGGAACATTAATGGGAGGGGTTTTTATAACAAAAATCATGGCAATCAAGATAATCAAGAAGGAAATCATATCAATCAACTACCTAGAGAATTACCATTCCCATGTTTGATGGGGTCAACAAAGAGACTAAACCAAGGGTTTAGATAGGAAAGATGTCACGTTTCTTTCATTTAAATCATATGGAAGGTTATCCAAAATACCAATTTGGCGCCCTAAACCTAGAAGGGCTTGCATTTGATTGGTGGAAAATGAAGGAATGTTAATGGGATGGAGGAAATCACATAGAAATAACTAATTGGGATGAATTTGTGATTTCTTTTTATGACAACTTTGAAACTTATATCCAATTAGCCATACAAAATATGAAGTAGAAAGGCATTGTGACCTACTACTCTAAAGATTTCCACCAAGCCAATGTGCTTGTAGAAATTATTTCTCCTAGGCATGTAGCTGCCATGTATATTTGTGTTGGAAGAGTCCATCCAAGGATATGTCAAAACCTTGAAATCCACTACTCTTGAAGAGTTCATCTAGTGAGCATAGGCTTATTTAGAGATTGCTAGAATATTTTTTATAGTAGGAACTTTTTCAATAACCCCCCACCCCCACCCAAAGAAAACAACAACAAGGGGTGATCCTAAAGGAATTGAAAAGCATAGTTCCCATGTTATCGCCATTGTTAGACAATCCAAGGATAGAGTGGTAAACCTTGATATCATTGTTGATTTATGCATAGAGGGGGCTATGTTTTAACTACAAAGAGAAATGGTCCAAGGCACACAATTGCAATACTCTTGGGAAGATCCACATGATTGAGATGTTGAAAGAGGAATCACTGGAGGTGGATGGAAATGAGCTAGAGAAAATAGTAGAAGATGGGGAAGATATTACAAACATGGATGACTAAAATCAATAGGAGATTCCAATAGTTTCCCTTGTTTCCATGTTGAGAATAACCTAATATTAGACCTCGAGGGTAAGGAGAAAGGTCAAGGGGAGGACTCTAATTGTATTTATTGATTTTGGCAACACTCTTTACTTCTCAGATTCCAATCCAGTATCATTGGTGGGGATGGAATTCGACCCATTACCAAGTAGGGGTGGTTAACACATTGAAATTATCATTGGACAACTATGATTTAAGTTCTAGTTTTTACGTTGTAGCTTCCACAGGAGTTGATGTGGTCATGGGAGCACAATGGTTGACTTTGGGAAAATTTTGCATGATTTTAAATGAGTTGTACATAAAGTTTAAGGATGGACAACAATGGATCATAGTTAGAGCACTACAACCTACTGTAGGCATGTTGATTTCAACAAACAAAATGACAAAATAACATGCTAAGGGTGAACCATGTCTCATTCTCTAATGTAGTTCAATAGACTTCTTGTCAAGGTAAAGGCACAAAAAACAAGAAGAAAAAAGTGAAGTGCAGTAGTTGATTAATGAATTTGAAAATTTCTTCCAAGATCTACCTCATGGGCTACCACCCAAAAGGGATAGGAACACTTCATTGTATTGGAACCAAGGCCCAAATTGGTCATTATTCCTCCCTATGGGTATTCAAAGTTATTTAAGGACAAGATATAAAGAATAGTGCAAAAGTTTTTGGATATGGGTCATATTGTGCCTAATGAGTGTCTATTTGCATATCTTGTGGTGTTTATTAGGAAGAAGGATGGTTCTTTATGTACATGCAATGACTACAAGGGATCAAACAAGGGGACCATAAAAAATTAATTCACCACTCCATTTATAGATAAATCGTTGCTAGAATAACACGGGGCAACAATATTTGAAAGGATCGATTGCTTTGATTTTGAGGAAATGTATCTTGATATTTTTTATGATATTTTCGTTTACACAGAGGAGCATTTACACCATTTGATATTTGTCTTGGAACTCCTTTGATCCAACTCTTTATTTCCCAAATAATCCGAGTG
>JASDQU010819052.1:6211-19798 GCA_032191745.1 Picea mariana | reverse complement strand
CTGTTGCTGCTACGGGGCTATCTGTCTCACTCAACTGATTCAGGTGATCCTTCCATATCCTGCTGAGGGCATCAGAGCACAACAAAAGTTGCCTCGATAGCTTCCTGCAAAACTGGAGGGTGACTAATGTGTCGGTCAACCCCAAGGGCATGACCAAGATCTCTCGATGATATGTGGGAACAAACCCGTGAGTATCCGGCTCCCTGATCCTCATTTGTTGACATCCTCGATGAAGCTTGATCATCGAGGTGTATGCTGCTCCCCGAGGCTCACCCATCCACTCTCCAATCCTGGGTAACCTCAAATCAAGGGTGTGCTTGAGGCCTCTGTCAGGAGGTCTCCCTGGAGGAAACACTTCAAAGCTCCACTGTCCACTACTGTATGCCCATGAAGATCCCCGCATATTGCCACACACCATTGTGTCCTCTTGTACCACTTGGTGTCCTGTGTGCGCTACTGAGCCCAATATTCTGCTGATGATGGCTGTATATGCATCTCGGAGTATGTCCATGCCTGTCATGTACCTATCCACCCAATCTGTGGACACATATACTTCCTCGTGGGATGGTCTGCAAGGAAGGTGCTCAACTATCTCTTGAGCCTCTAATGTGCTTTCCAAAAGAAAGGGCTCATGATCCCTAAGAGTGCAATCCAAACTCTTCGAGTCATGGCTCCTCTTGAGTACCGACGACTCAGAATGCTCCTCGTTTGAACTCGTCACGAGAGGCTCCTCCCTCATATCATGCGTGACACTCACACCTGCCTGGATCATGGTTGCCAAATCCGATGGAGTCTCTACTGTAAGTGGTGAAGTGCGTACCAAGCTCAACTGATAACGTAGCTCCTCAACCTCTCCTTCCTTGTCCTCAACAAACTTGATAGCAAGGTCCCTATCCATAAACAACTGTAAGTACCCTGACTTCAGCTTCTCCAGTGCTTCTTTGCTAATGCGTAAGTGAGCACTAGTGACTCCACCTGCCACTCCACTGTGTCTCTCCTCTATCTGAGCTCTTTGCTTCATATCCTCAATGAATCTACGAGCTCCATCGGTTCTGGTCAAGACTTGTGTGATTCGATTCTCGGTCACCAACAAGCGATCCTCCAAGTCACGCAGTGCTAATGGTCTCTGTCCAACAACGTCCGAATGGTCTGAACCGTCGTCTGTAAGAGTGCTCTCCTCATCATCATCACATCCGATGCACTAGGTGATACCATGCTAGGACGAGACTCATGCGTGACATCGTACTCCACACATGGCTCCTATGAAGAAGGATCCATGTCCCTGTGCGATCTCTCAAACATCCATCCCTCGTCATATGTGGGTATCCTCGAGCCCTCATCATCATCATCATCATCCTCACAAGTGTCAAGAGTGGGATGGGATGCTGAATGCTCATCATAGATGGGTGCTAGCACACCCTCGTCATCCTAATCATCCTCAATGTATGTGCCATCAACCTATTTGTCATAGGTGTCAGTGTCATGGACTTGATAGGACAATGCTAATGGTGCACAAGGTGCTGCTGTGTCATCATCCTCATAGTCATCATAGGTGGGACAAGACGTTGCCCCCTCATTATCAGTACTAGTGACAACCCCCATCAACATGCTAGTGTCAACGGTCTCATCATGGACCACTGCTTGGTCCTCCTCTCCACTCACCTTCTCATCATGGCTGGATGCATGCTCCTCCACATGGGAATGTGCTCGTGCCAACTCCCGTACTTCTTGCTTTTCTTCCTTCAATCTTCGTCGTGCGCCATTGAAGGCATCCTCATCTAAATCTTCGGGCCAGCTTTTATACTTGATGGTGCAATAGTCTCGCAAAGACATAGCTCCACAAAACTGTTTACCTAGTGCTAGATACTCCAAATAATAGTGCCTGTACTTGCCTACCACTAGTTCCCACTTGATTTCTAGTCTTTATCTTTCCAACCTCAGTATGCTGTCCTTGACCTTAGTTGACTGCTTCAGATTTTTCTTCCGTTGAAAACCCCTCAGGATGGCAAGATCACCAGCTCTGATACCACTGTAATAACCCTAGGGTTTCTAGGGGTTTAAGCCAGCTGGTAAACCAGTGAATTGTGTCATTTCCCACACATGGGTTTACCATAAACAGAGAGCAATAACATCCACTAGTTTATAAATAATTCCAGTACTGGTTCCCAATTATTGCACAGTAACATCAGCAGGAAAGATACCATATAATGCACTAATTTCAGCAGTGAACAGTGACCATAAACCAGCAGTACAGTATCCAATATTAGCAGCAAAAAACCGTATCCAATTCAGTTAATAAGTACCAGCAGTAGATAGTATCAAACAGTATTCACAACAGCAGGGAACCCTCAAGGGGCTACTATCCCAAAATTAACCAAATGCTGACGTCCCCAAGAAGTATCTACACTATACTAAATAACCAATTAAGCAGTTTAACTAGTGCTGCTATAGCAGCTACTCCTCACCACAGCAAACCCTAGACTAACAATAAACCTGAAACAGTGTGCTGGCTTGGTGTATGCTGTTCTTGTACCTCCCAGCTGTCAACTAGGGCTTGATCCCCTCTTGTGAACCTTGACGCTGCACCTGCCAGCTCCTTCGGCCTGTAGAGTAGGGTCCGAACCCTCCATGCAGGCACCTTGTCAGCTGAGATGGGGACTCGGCCCCTCTTCTCGGCCCTCTCCACTACTGCGGCAGCTCCAAATCAGTGGTAAGACCAGCGAACCCCTTCAAGCAGCTTCTTGGGCTCATCAGCAGAGTTCGGCCTCCTTGAGATAGTCTTTCCAGCGATCCTCTTCAGCAGAGAAGCCTCCACGGATGTATGCTTGATACTAGAGCAGAAAGGTGTTGATCTAGGGTGAGGTCTTAGCCCATTGAAACCCAACCAAACTCAAGGGTTGAACAACCCTTTTGATGTCAGAGGCAGCCGCCTCCCAAACCAAAACAAAGATCTCCTTAATCCAAATCATGTTCTTTCAAATGATCCTCCATCTTCTTATATAGATCTTGTCTTTTGGTTGCTTCCTTGTTTTAAGTGTCTTACCCCTCAAGTTAAGGTCTTTTTACCTTTTTCTTCACCCAATGGTAGCTTATCCCTTAAGTTAGGGTCTTTTACCCCCTTGCTTTTTCCCCATGAACACATTTAGATCAGCGGTTTTCCTCTTTCTGTCCATTAAGGCCCCATGGCTCCCCTTTGGTTGGGGAGCCCCCTAAGCCACTATGCCCCTCCTTCGGTGGGATCAAAGGGGAGGGGACATGACACTAGGGTTTTCATGGTTTTCCCTAGCTAGGGTTTTGGAGAGCTTGGAGAATTGTACCAGCTTGTGATAAACTGTGAGTATGTACATAGGATTCAATTCTCCTTTATACATATATGAAGTTTTCAATTGTCCAAAATTGTGTTATTGCAGATTTGTTTTCCAGCTATCATTGTGTTTATTATTTGGTAATTTCCAGAACTTGTATGTTTTGTTGATTTGACATAAGTTAAGGTTGAAATGTAAGGATTTTAACATTGATCTTGAAGATAATAGGGCAGATTTATTGTTGTAAATTCCTCTGTAATAAAGTGAATTTCAGATCTGGTTTATGCTTGAAAAGATTGCTATTAAGAGTTGAAACTTGTTGGCATAAGTTTTGTATCTTTTTCTATGGGATTGCCTATTGTATTGGGGTTTATATCATGTGAAATAAATATTGTCCGCTGTTGCTGCTGTAAATTTATATTTCAGTTCTGCCATAAGGCTAAAAATTCACAGGGACTAGATCTGGGAAACCTCATTGGGAGGTTAAATTTTTTAATTTGCAATAAAAGGTGTAATTCATGAAATTTCTACAGTGCATAAAGAAGTTTCTAGAGGGAGAATGGTTAGAGATATACGGCAGCATTACATTTCCTCACTGGTTATCTGCTTTTAGTCACCACGAGGAGGAAAGTTTGGAGAAAGGGCCACCAAATCTGTCACTTCAGGGAGAGGTGGATATGGAGGATTGGTTTGCGTAAGATTGACTGCAATCAACTCAAGGAGAGGAGCATATCAAATAATAAAACGTATGACATTTTCTGGGCTGAAAAATATCCCACCACTTGAAAATATAAGCAATTCCATCATGTTTGCAGATGCATGAATGCATGGGCGATCAGATTGGTATATGTATACTAGCTTATGTAATCCTTTAATTAGACCCTTGATGCTTTGAACCTTATTGAGTGGTCTACCTTGAGTTTTATTGCCTCAAACCTCTTAAACTAGACTCAATAGTATTTTGTTCAAGTCATTTCAACAATAATGCACTGGATATGTTGGCAAGTGGAGGGTGGCATAAGCCTTTGGAAAAGAGAGGGCCGGGGAAAATTTTAGGGGCTAAATTTCACCCATGGGCTAATTTTCCATGCTTTTTCCCAAAAATTATTCGCCATTCTAAAAATTATTCGCCCAAATTCTATAGGATAAAATTATTTTACCTTAAAAATCGCCAAAATTTTATAAAAACTATATAGAATCCTTAGAAATTTGAATATTTTTACAAAAATATCGCCAAACATTTATAGTTGGAATATTGAGGACTAGTAAGATTCGCCAAGGTTACTACGTTTCATAATAAATTTCCATCCTTGAAATTACCCCTGAGAGAGGCCTAGGTTTGAATCCCATGGGCTCCCTTTTCCTCTACTTTTTGCTCATCATACAACTAACATGCCTCAAAAATTAAATTACATTTTATACCATATGTTCTCAACAAAGCGCATGGAGGACTTTTGGTTAGTGGAAGGGCACATAAGACTTTTGAAAGGAGTGGTCAGGGTTCAAATTCCTACATTAAGATTCAATTTCTGATTTTTAGCTTTTACACCTAACATTCCTTTGCCCATCATTAATTAGGCAACATAGGTGAAAGGGGCCAATGTTGAAAACAGGTCAAACAGAGTCCGTTTTCTACGAAATTTGAAGCATAACTTCTTGATGGAGGTTACTTCGCCATAGAATTGTCAATCTGGCAATCCAGATGTAATAAGGGCATTAATTAGGGCCTGGAAAATGGTTGTCTTGTCAGAAAATATCCTTGCAGGGAACTCACTCCCATACTACCGCAATCAATCAGTTGCTCATAAAAAACAATTTGGATCTGATTCTGCTCTGTAAATGATTCAGCCTTTGCATGAGAGGTTGGAAACTACTCCGAATTGTGCTGCTCCTGGATAGGAAATAAATGATGCACCCAACCTAGATTTGGGCTCAATAGTTGGTTAGCCTCTAGTTGTGTGGAATCTATCGAATGTGGTTGGCTAGACTCTGTAGAAGATGAAGTTAGAAGGCTTCTATGGGACATTAGGATGACCGACTCAAGGCAGATCTTAGAAAAGTAGCAGAATCCAATAAGGAATTCAGTTTGAATTCCTAAAGTATAAATTGCCATTAAGAGAGAAAAAAGAAGAAATAAGTTATATTATTATTCACTAATTACCAAATAGGCCAATGGGACTGGAAAATACAGCAACTGATAATAGCATTACTTGGGCTTGGCAACAACCACGGACCCTTCAAGTGATTCAGCTTGGTTCACATGGAGGTCCCTTTTCTGTTTCAGTATGTAGGATGTAAAATCAATAGAACTTAGATCACCCCTGTTTGTCGAAGGCTGGAAAGTTGATCATAGTTGTCTATTTGGGCTCTCAGTGATTTTGTCAAAGTATTTGGTTAAACTTTGCGCTATTTAGTTCCTATTAGGTTTTCTATGATGTTTTCAGTTTCAAGTCCTTTGGAATCAACTTGTTTTCTCATCTGCAAGGCTTGCATCACTATATTTGATCTGTGTTAAGAAACAGATATTCTGTTCTTTTGGTAATCTTGTATTACTCTTTTCTGTCAGTAGATAGAGATGGAACTTTCAGTGGAAGGTAGTGGAAGGTCAGGGCTAGTGTAGGTCTAGGCATAAAGGGTGATTGTCATGGTAATGATACAAGCTGATGCCACAAAAGGAGATGATTAATATCAAAGATGTCATCAAAGGAGGAACTATAAACAAAAAATATTCCACTGTTATGAGTAGTAATGACAGGGAACTTGGAAGGTGACACATTGAGGAATTGTTCAAGAGTTGGCTTGGCGACACATCTGTAGTATCTACATCATCATTTGGCAAGACTTGTAGAAGATGGTCTAACTACTATTTAGTTGCTTGAGCATCCTCAGAAAGGTTTTGAAAGCCCTGCTGAACAGCAGTTACAGTTGAGAAAGTTGGAGTACCAGTAGCTGATACTAAAGTTCGAGTAGTGGAGATTGTGAAGAGGTGGAAATAAAGATTTAGGTACTACTTGAATTTTTTATTTTCTCTTTCAAGATTCACAGAGGGGTTATAGGTATCTAGCATTTGGTGCAGACTTTGGGAGTGCTTTTTGCTATTATGAGTTCACATTCTGCTTCTTCTTCTTCGTCCCACTTGGAAACACATACTCAAAAATTTTGTAGGAAAATATATTAGTGATCCAAAATGGATGGCTCTATAATTTGTAGGGCCCATTTTGGGGCAGATCCTATTGTGGTGATTTGGGACCCTGAAACTTCTGGAGCCCATTTCCACATTAAACAGCCATTTTCGGGGTCAAAACTTTGCATACGAAGTCCCCAGCCCTTTGACAGTGTTCTACTTGTTGAGAGCTTTCTAATGGTCCAAAGATCAACTCAAGTGGAGACCGTATGAGGAAGTTGTGCTTCCCGTAAGTTGACCTATGCTTTGACCACCATAGTATCAAGTAGATGCCATATCAGCTCCCGTTACTCACTCATGTGGAGCTAGTCAGGTGTGGACTTTCAAGAAGATTCTCAAGGGTCCAAAACCCTAACCTTAATCGGGAGTTGTGGCATGCAAAAACCCTAACCCTAGACAACTATCAGGCTATGTTAACTATTGAGCCACAAGAATAAGAAGGGGCTCCATTCCTTTTGGATTGATTTACTGTTCCATAGATGAGAAGAGCAAAGGAGTGGGATATTATGTGCAGAACAAAGGAAGTAGAAAACTTTGTAGCAGGCATTCAGGCCATGGTGTCTATTGTAACTCCACAGCGAGTCCATCTTTCTTTCTATTTGCATTTGATATCTGAGAAGAAAAGAGCAAGGCATAGTCCTCGCCTTCTGGTTGGGTTTCCCACGGTACATCTTGCGTTCATTGTGTGGATGGTGTGGTCATTTTATTGTTGTAGCTTCTTTTAAGTTTTATATTCTCAGTTTATTTCAGCATTTTGAGTGCTCTGCTTATAATATTACATTTTAATCATAAGTAAACACTGCTTAATAGAGGATAACCTTGCAGTGGTTTGCAGTAACTTGTAATATCTGTTGTGACGAACTGTCCCGTGGAATATCCATGGCAGTTTACAGATCAATTGATATAAGGATACAGGAGATGATGGTGATAGGCTGTCAAGGAACTGCTAATATATACACAACTATGGGCTCTGAATAATAAATAGATCTGCCCATTGAGAATATGTAATATAGTGTTCAATAAACAAGTATCCATTTTTTTTTTCCAAGGAAAACATTGCAGGACCCCCCTCCCCCTTCCCTGGAATATCTGGATGGAGGGCAGCTCAACTGTCAGCCGTAATAGTGGCTGGTAACCCTGAGGGGCTTGATTGTCGTTATTTACATATTAGGGTATATAACAGGGGTTTGTTCTATGTTGCTGGGGCTTTTTATTGTACTATAATATATCAACCTTTTGTCTTGTGTAGTTAGTGACTAAATTTTTGCATTCAGCATTCATCATGATAAGCATAGTAAGGGACTTCCAGCAATGCATATTCTAGTTGTCGTGTCTGTTTTTTGGTAGATGGAAGTCATAAGGTCAAATCTACTTGACTCTAAAGTAAAATTGTTCCAAAAATAGTCCCTAGAGTCTAGAATCTGTATTCTGCTTAGATAGTTGGTCTTGGTTTCTGATGTTTGCCATTTTCTCTGGTGTGTATTTATGATCCTCTGTCTGGATTTTCTACAATTAACCTAATTTAGATTTTATGTTTTGCAGTTTGCCAGGCCCTTAGGAATTGTGATGCCAACTGAAAAGGAAGATTCCCTTGTAAGCCAGCTCCCTGAAGCTGATGCTTTGCCTGATGGATTTGCTGAAAGCTTCTCTGAAACTTCAGATAGTACTGCTACAACAGGGGAGTCTGATAAAATGTCAAAGGTTGACCAAAGAAACGAGGTTCATTTGGATGGAAAGAATTCTGACTTTGAGGTCGGAACCCAAGAATCAGAAGCTGTATCCTCATTATTCTCAGACTCCTGTATTGAACAGGCATCTTTAATGCCAGAAACGACTGAGTTTTGCAAAGGGGCAGGTAATGCAAGCTCCATTTCAGATGGCAGAGCGGAGAAAACAGAGAAAGCAAGGACATTTCCTGTGCAACTTTCTGACAAGGATGCTGCTGGCTTTCATGGCAGTTTTGCCGAATCATCAACAAATGACTCCTTGGATCACAATAATATCAAACAGGACAGTACCATTCTGGAGAGTATTGAAAATGCTTCAGTTGATGAACATTTCTCCCAGAGAGAATGCCACAGTCCAGCTGATATTCCACAATTATTGTCTACAGTTGATGGATTGACTGCAGGCCCATCTCAAAACACAAACCATTTTGAATCAGGTTATCTAAAATCTAATCAGTGTATATTACGAGTCACTTTTTATTAACACAGGTCCATATCTGATTTATTTGTTCTTTTTCTAATGAAATGTCCTAACTTACTCTCTGCTTGTTGCCTGGACATACTTTTTCTTTTTCTATACTGTATACTGTTATTCTTCATAAATATTATAATCTTAGGAAATACTGCTCTTGTATGTTTTCTTTCAATGCTTAATTTCCCCATATTATGCTCGTCAGAGTTTTATGCATAGAATGGCATAAAACACAATATTCAGAAAAAGAAGAGAGGGAGAAAGGTGCTAGTATAATATTATTTCAATGTAATGTGATAATACATAGATGTGGCAGACATACATTATGTGTACGTTACGTAACTCGTTATTCATAACCTCCAACATCTAACATGACTTTATTTATAACTTGACTTTATTACATCAACACGATTTTATAGTATAAAGTTTTCCTAATCAAAAACTCCTAAAAGATGATTTTTATTAAGATATAGGAACTATATTTATTAGTCCCTTCCCTTTGGATGAGTACTATAGTTTTCACCCAAGTGGATTTCTTTCTATGTTGCATGAGTTTCCAGAATGCAGGAACATTGGGAGCGTAGATATGAGTGTCTGGGACGGCTAGAAGTTTTGCCCAAATTTATAGGAAACGACAGGCTAGGATTAGCAATATTATATATTAAAAATAATTAGAAAAACAAAATTAAACTTAACTTTACAACTTAAACTTAACTATAATGGATACTATAGAATCTAGATACTAATTTATATGAAATTTTCAATTATATAATTTATATAAATTTATTTTAAAAATATCTAATTCCCACAACTTTTTTATATATAATATAATTTATCTAAATATAAATATGTTAAAATTTTTAATTATATAACGTAATACTTAAAGTTAAATTAATATCCATCGCTTATGTAACCTGCAATTATATATTATAAAGCATATAAACTTATAAATAATGAAAATAGCATCATTAAAAAAAGGTGGTTATGTGATATTATTGGGATCACTACTCGGGAGACTGAACCTTCATTCTCGGGATCACTACTTTGGCGACTAAACCTTCTGTCTCCGTATCAATGACAGAGACTTTGTCCATAGACTAATGTGCAGAGGCATTCTTCCCCACTCAGCATCGATTCTGACAATTACGATAGACAGACAACACATGAGGATGGCTGCATCAATACCATAGACGGATGACATGTAATGTTCCCAAGCCAAATTTTTTTCTCGGAACACTACTGATTACTGTTTGTTATGTTGCTTATGTATTTGCAGGTTTACTCATGGATTTGTGCATTGGGGTTTACTTGATGTTGATTAAGCAATGGGATAATAGATCTGAAGCATATAATCATAAACAAGACAAGATACACAAAGAACACCAGTATAGGACCAATAATGTCAGATCTGACCTTTATTTAGATGGTAGGAAGATCCTTTGAACAAGAGATCTGCAGATCGGGAAGAAAACCCCAATAATATCAATGATGGGTTGCCAGCCGATACAATAATAAGCAATACAATGATAATAGCCTCCCAAAGGCTGTCTGAGAGAAGATCCAAGCCTCCAAAGGCCAACAACATGCAAGAGAAGACTAAAGATAAGAGATCCAGGTCCAATATACTGCAGAACCCCTCCAACTGGCTGAGTTGCGCACTGCCCTGGATGCTAATGAACCCTCAAGTTTCGGCCCTCCTCTTTCTGTGCTCCAAATGCCTCCAAACTTTCCCGGAATGTAGATCGGGCTAGTATAATCCTCCTGACCAAGTTTCAAGCTGAATGGAAGAGTTCTGCTCCTCCAACTGAGCAAACCCTCAACTGGTTTGCGCCCCCCTGGTTTGACTAAATCACCAAGATTTTGTTCTCCCCTTTAGGAGCCTCCAACTGCCACCAAACTCTCCAGAATGATAGATGGGGCCAATACAAACAAGCTGATGAAATCTCAGGAAGATCTATGAAGATCCGGGCCAGTAAACAAAGGAAACCACTTCTTGCAATGCGCCCCTCTCTCCTCCAAGTCGTACCAAGCTCCAAGAAATAAACTGCTAGGATAACCTCCTTCAGAATAGACTATAAATGATGCTAGGGACCATACGAAGAAAACCCAAATGCTCCTTTGCCAAGAAACTCCCTCCTTTCTTCANNNAAGGCGGTGCGCCCCCCTAGCTGGAAACCCCCTAGGTTGCGCACTAGCTTGCCTCTACTACTAGATCAGATCTTTGCAACACTGTAGAATGGTGTGGGAGGATTATTTCACCTCCGGGACCAAGCCTGGATCAAGGAAGGTGGAATCTTTCACCACCGAGTTGATCTCTAGGGTTTTAGACTCAACCCTCAAAACTGCTTGTGCTCAAGAGCTCCAATGCAAAATGAGATAATAATCCATAATGCCTTAGAAGTGCGCCCTGCCCTTTCTTTTATAGCTCTAGTCTATTCATCTATTGAGTTAATTAACCCCTAGGGTTAACTCTTAACTTTAACTCACCTTTTCTTTTCTTTCATTGAGTTACCCTTTTTCACACAAAGTCAACTCAGTAATAGAATGTTATGTTTAGGAAGTGTCTTCTGGTTGACTTTGTCCCCATGATGCCTGAGACTATAGTCTAGTGGGGATAGCTAGACTACTGAGTCTCTCCGAACCTCTTCATTAAGAGGTGGGGGACATTACAGTCTGCCTCTCCGGACTGTCGTTCTTTTGAAGTTCACCGTTGTGAGTAGTTTCAAAGAATGGTCCGATGTTGGAGGTTGGTGCAGGACAGTCATTTCCGTAGGAAATGGTCCAGACAACCATTCCCTAGGGCAAACTCATTCTCTCCATGTTGCACTGTGATTAGTGCCGAAAGAATGGACCAGTTAGGTTGAATGGTCCAGGTTCAGCAATTAGGGACAATCATTCCCTAGGGCAGACTCATTCTCTCCAGGTTGCACTATGATTAGTGTTGGAAGAATGGCCTAGTTAGGTTGAATGGTCCAGGTTCAGAAATCAGGGACAATTATTCTTCTATGCTTGGGAAGAATAGTCCATATAGCCCATGGCTGATGTTTAACTTTCTGAGGGCAGATGCTATTCCAGATCTCATAGATGTGAGTGGAAGAATGGCCCAAATGACTCAGTTTGTATCGTGATATTGTTTATGCAGGTTGATATCAGATGATATGATTGTTGTGGAGACTATATGTCTCTAGACAGTAGATGTATGCTACTGTGGTGGATGTGATCCACTAGTAGTGATTGTGTGTCACTGGTTAGTAGCCGCATGCTACTAGGAGTGGTTGTGTACCACTGGATAGTAGTTGTGGGGGACATTACAGTCCGCCTCTCCGGACTATCATTGTTTCGAAGTTCACAGTTGTGAGCAGTTTCGAAGAATGGTCCGATGTTGGAGGTTGGTGCTGGACAATCATTTCTATAGGAAATTGTCCAGACAACCATTCCCTAGGGCAGACTCATTCTCTCCAGGTTGCACTATGATTAGTGCTGGAAGAATGGCCCAGTTAGGTTGAATGATCCAGGTTCAGCAATCAGGGACAGTCGTTCCCTAGGGCAGACTCATTCTCTCTAGGTGGCACTGTGATTAGTGTTGGAAGAATGACCCAGTTAGGTTGAATGGTCTAGGTTCAGAAATCAGGGACAATTTTTTCTTCTATGCTTGGGAAGAATAGTCTAGATAGCCCATGGATGATGTTTAACTTTCTGAGGGCAGATGATCTTCTAGATCTCACAGATGTGAGTGGAAGAATGGCCCAGATGACTCAATTTGTATCATGATATTGTTTATGCAGGTTGATATCAGATGATATGATTGTTGTGGAGACTATATGTCTCTGGACAGTAGCTATATGCTACTGTGGTGGATGTGATCCACTAGTAGTGACCGTGTATCACTAGTTAGTAGCCGTGTGCTATTAGGAGTGGTTGTGTACCACTGGATAGTAGTTATGGGGGACATTACAGTCCGCCTCTGTGGACTGTTATTCTTTCGAAGTTCACAGTTGTGAGCAGTTTCGAAGAATGGTCCAATGTTGGAGGTTGGTGCAAGACAGTCATTTCTGTAGGAAATGGTCCAGACGGCCATTCCCTAGGGCATACTCATTCTCTCCAGGTTGCACTGTGATTAGTGCCGGAAGAATGGCTCAGTTAGGTTGAATGGTCCAGGTTCAACAATCAGGGACCATGATTCCCTAGGGCAGACTCATTCTCTCCAGGTCGCACTGTGATTAGTGTTGGAAGAATGGCCCCATTAGGTTGAATGGTCCATGTTCAGAAATCAAGGACAATTATTCTTCTATGCTTGGGAAGAATAATCCAGATAGCCCATGGCTGATGTTTAACTTTCTGAGGGCAGATGCTCTTCCAGATCTCACAGATGCGAGTGGAAGAATGGTCCAGATGACTCAGTTTGTATCATGATATTGTTTAAGCAGGTTGATATCAGATGATATGATTGTTGTGGAGACTATGTCTCTAGATAGTAGCTGTATGCTACTGTGGTGGATGTGATCCACTAGTAGTGAYTGCATGTCACTGGTTAGTAGCTGTGTGCTACTAGGAGTGGTTGTGTACCACTAGATAGTAGTTGTATACTACTATGAATAGACACTGTTGTGTTCTATTGGATGGCATTATAGTAGTGGTATGCTACTATATGATTGCCATGGAGACTACCACTAGTGTTGGAGTTGATTGCCAGCTAGATGGATAATCAGTGTGCTGGTGGACAGACATTCTCTAGGCGGAGAATGGTCCAGACAAAACAAATTGTTGGTGGACAGGCATTCTCTCTGTAGAGAATGGTCCAGGTTGACAGATTGTTGACGTATCATGGACTGGTATTTTCCTAAGGCATAGATTGTGGCCCAATTAGGAAAATAGTTCAGGATCGATATTTTCTAAGGC
>JASDQU010819051.1:26412-41106 GCA_032191745.1 Picea mariana | reverse complement strand
AAGAAAAGAATCAATTTACAACAAAACCTGGTTGTTCTGGCCCTCAGCTGAAGAAACCCTCTACCCAATCTGCCCAGATCTTCCTACTGGACAGTCAGATATGCACTAAATATGCTTGCTAGCCCTCAAATCTGTCTGTCGGTACCTCGGATCTACTAGATATTCCCGATGATACCTTAGTTATGCACTAGATTTGTCCACTAGTACTTCAGCTCTGCACTAGATCTATCTGTTGGTACCTCGGCTCTGCTAGATCTACCTACTGGTACCTTAGATCTGCTAGATTTGTATGTTGGTACCTCAAACCTGCTAGATTTTTTCGTTGTTACCTGAGATATGCACTAGATTTATTTGTTGGTACCTCAGATCTGCTAGATTTTTCGCTTGGTATCTCAAATCTACTAGATCTGTCTTTTGGTACCTCAAATCTACAGTAGATTTGTCTGTTGGTACCTCATATCTGCTAGATCTTCTCATTGGTACCTCATATCTGCTAGATCTTCTCATTGGTACCTCATATCTACACTAGATCTATCCACTAGTACCTCAAATCCACTAGATATATCCATTGGTACCTCAGATCTGCACTAGATCTATCTGTTGGTACCTCAGATCATCTAGATTTGTCTGTTGGCTGCACGGCCCCAGAAACCGTACATTTCCCTCCCTGTTGGATAGTATGACCTCCATGAATTTCTAGCTACTGGGTTGTTCTTCTACTTGATGTTATTGCTTGTTCTCTCCTCCTTCGGACTGAGCAAAATTCCTTATTTGTTCTCTTTGTGTCTCAACACACTATGAGTCAATTTGTGTCTGAGCAAAATTCCTTCTTTGCTCTCTATGTGAGTCACTGACTCTCCATTTCTTCTCCTTTCACTTTGCCTTCCTTTTATAACATTGTGTTTTGACCAAATCTAACATAACCATTGAAAAGATTGACGGTTTATATTAAGTCCAGATCAATGGTTGAGATTCATCTAAGTCACTAATGTAAATACTTTACATTTTGTTAGATTATTCACTCAATTAATAAAAGTCTATTCACTTTAATAATTAACTTTAATTAAAGAGATTACAAAGGTCCAAAAGGACTTTTGGATGAATTCCACACGTCAGACACTAGACCTATGCAAAAGTTCTTGTTTGATGCTAAAACATCAACATGCAGAAATTAAAAATCCCAAGTTAGAAACAAAGCATTCACCAAACAAACATTTTTTGAGTTTTGCATGTAGTTGATTGGCACGCAAAATATCCATCACTTGATGAAGATCAAGGATGTGATCATCCTAGGTCTTGTTGAAGATCAAGTTATAACCATCCAAATAAATAATACAAAACATCCAAGGTGTAGACGGAACATGTCATTAATGAGTCTTGTAAAGTGGTGGGGCATTGGTGAGACCAAAGGGCATAACCAACCACTCATAAAACCCAAATTTGGTCTTGAATGTTGTCTTCCATACATCTATTTCCTTCATTTAAACCTAATAGTATCCTAAAGTTAGATCTAGCTTTGAAAAATAACAAGCACCCTACAAATGGTCTAACAAATCCTCAATACAAGGCAATGGGTATTTGTTCTTGCCAATGACCTTATTGAGAGCTCCATAGTTAGTGACTAGCCATCAATCATTGGTTTCCTTCTTAGGGATAATAAACGAAAGAGATCCAAAAGGTGAGGAGCTACGACAAATCTTTCCTTCTTGCAATAGTATCTGAATTTTTTTTTTCAATATTAGTTGTCCCAGTAGGGGTGAGACAATAGGATTGGGTATAGGGAAGGGGTGTGCTAGGCACAAGGTCGATGGTATGTTAGATATGTCACGAGGATGGAAAAGTGGTGGGTTCAGTAAAAACATCCTAATATTCGAAGAGGAGGGGTTCCAAAAATGGGGAGGTGAAGAGGTTTAACCAGGCTTTGTTTCCTAAATAATACACAGATGTAAACATTTATGAAGGGTGACTTGATGTATAACATTATTACCAGAGAGTTTTTGTAGAGGAAGTACTAGATGATTGGAAGTGAAAGTTCCATCCTTAGTGAGGGTGTATGTGTTGGTGCAAGAAGCATATGTGGCAAAGTGGTCATGTTGGTAAGATATCCCTAGCAATGAGTCAATGCAATCTAGTGGAGTAAAATCACAGTGTGATGTCTTGAAAATGAGGGCCAATGGTGAAAGTGATATTACATCACTAGGTCACAAACAAGGATTGAGTGCCATCATTCACCTAGCCAATATGGTATGGGTGAGGATGGGGAGTTACCAGTAAAGCCAATGATTTGACAAGGGTTGCAAAGACCATTTTTTTTGTCTATCGTTGTCCATGATGAGCTTAGCAAGATTATCTTTAACCTGGCAATTCTAAGTAAAGAGCATGGGACGAGTGGGAGAGGCTAAACTATGTCATCAAAATGAGGTTTGGATTAGATTTAGTAGGGTTTTCGACATTTATGATAGCATCTGGAGAGGTAGATTGTGTGTTAGGGTCAAAGAATAAGGTCTTGGCAAAGCAGGGGTGCTACAAAGCATGACAATTTATTGTGTTGTGAGAAGATGACTTATGGAATGTGCAACATTGGCCAGTGGGGGGTGGGAAGGTGCTAACCATAGGTGAAGGCATAGCCATGGGAGAGGTTGATTGTGTAGGGGGGAATCAAGACGGAGAACAAAAGATCATCATACATTTACCTAGCTTCTTTTCAATAGTAAGAGCATGTTGAAATGCTAATGAAAACAAAGAGTTATGCACCAAAGCAACTTCATGACGAAGAGCAGGAAGTAAACCATAATTAATTTAATTATCAGTACATGTTCTAGATCTAAAATGGAGAGTTGCACCTAGAGTGTGTCGAAGATTTCAATGTACTACTAAACTATTTGAGTGGAATGATGACAGTTGAAACTAGCATGCCCAAATGCCCTCTACATAGCTTGTTGGATATAAACGCTTTCGAAGTGTGGTGAAAAAATGGTCCCAATTAGTGATGGCACTAGAGGGAGGACTAACCTTCTCCTCATTGAGTTCTATGCAAAGGGAGTTTGCATTACCCCCTGTATGTTTGACCTGATCATACCATTGGGCAATGAATCCCTACAAATGTCAGGTTGCCAAGGTGACTGTCTCTTTCTAGCAACATGTTATGATGCTGAAAATGTGAAGAGAAGGATTCTATCCAAGCCTTGACCTAATCACCATCAAAGGCACCATAAAGTTGTGGCAAGGTCATTTTAAGGTCATAGCACAGTCTAGAGGGTGGTTGAGACATGGTCTTGATGAGCTTCATATCTTGTACTTCCGAAGCCATATCACATATCGCCTCACTATGCCACTGAACAAGTTGATTATGACGCTGAATAATTGATTATTACTGCTAAAAAAATTGCATCCGTGCTTATCCAAGGAAGGAGGCATCCTCGTGATTGGAGTTCTTGGGAGGAGCCCTGAAGTTCTTGTTGAGTTCTTAGAATAATATGAGAAGAGTGTTTTGAGAATGTGAGAGAAAGATAATTGTACCTCAATTACCCTCTGAAAAAATGTTAAAGGATGGAGGGAGCGGATCCCTATCAATGTATTCAAGGCTTGATGCATAAGGGAGCGAATCCATTTACACGGCTGCAAAAGCCCGCTCTAATACCAAATTGATATGTAAAGAGACGAAATAGTGCAAAATTAAATACTTTTATTAACTCAAAAACTACTTAATAACTAATTTAATATATAGCAAGAATCCTTTTTTAATAATTAATTCCAAATAAATTAGTTGAATTTAACCATGTCATATTCTTTATTTTAATAATAAATAACTACTTATTAAATACCCATTTATTTTAATAATAAAAATTAACTAACTATTTATTAATATCATAATATATTGCGACAGCATTACTGCCCTCCATCCTCTTTTTCCCTTCAAATCCCTATCATAAAAGTTATTTAAATCCAATGGCTAATATACAGATACAAGTCAGTAGATAACGCACCATGATATATGTATGATATACCTGTATAGCTAATAAATAGATACAAGTTAATTGATGGTGTTATAATATTAGACCAATTTTTAATTGAGTTAATGAACCCTTTGTCGTCTGGATCAACGTTGCCTTAATCGAAGATGACGCCTCTATCGTCGGGTTTAACGAAAGTTCTATTTCATAAATACTGATGCACCTTTTCATGAACATGTCGAGACAAAAGAGATTGCATGTGGCATTGAATGAGGCCTCCATGAAAGATGGAGATGCTTATAAATATATTTTTATACCTTGACATGTCTGTCCAGCCTGGCAACTCAAATCCCCATATGGTTTTTTAATGATTAGACAGTCGTTTCAGAGTTAACGCAAATCTCAGTTCCTAAAACTAAAAATAGCTCCTTAACCAGATCCTAACAATGTGGGATTGTTTTGACTGGATACACAGAAGCCCAAGGCCTCTCCCACGTGACCTTACTGTTTAAGGGTTGTTAAATCAAATAGCACTTTCCCAGGCTGCTCCTGCAAATTCCAGGCTGCCCAATTTTTTCTGCCCATGTGTCTGGCTGTTGACTTGCATTAAAATTCAATAGGCATGTTGATTGTTTATAAAGAGAATCATTTTTGACAAAAAGTTTAGCAGATTCTAACATTTAGAAAAACCCATAAATAGTGATAAAAACCATTTGACAGATTTTGATACAGCATTGGGCGTCCTGAGCTCTGTTGATGGCTTAATCTTCAAACCAACATAGATGTAGGAGTACATGACATGCTGAGTTTCGGAGACTGTTTAACAAATGTCATCAAGATCAAACAGAGTTAATTTGATTTCTTTGGATGGATTTGAAGATGCCTGGTTAGGTTGATCTTTTGAGAAATTTATGCTTTATTTATCTACACATGGCCACCCACAACTACCAGGTTGTCAGGTGATGTTCTTCTACTGGCTGCATTGCATTGCTCTCGGAAATTTAATCATGAAATGTACAGTTTGCAGATGGTTAGGAATTTGAATCCGCTCTTTCACATAAGTGCTTCCACGTTGCATTGGGTTTAAAAGAAATCAGTGCCTGTAAACACGAGGATAATTATCATGTTGTTTCTTTCTATGAAATGTTGTGAAAGATATCTTCTTGTGTTGTCAAAGCAATTGACAATTTGACATGGCCTTTCATGTTTTTAAGTAGCACAGCAAACTCTACTTATTAGGCACCTACATTCTCACCGTGACGTAATAACATAACACAAGCACAATTAAAAACGTAGTAACGTTTAGACTTGTAGAACAGTCAGTTACCAAAGTCGATGGCATTTTCTATGAACAACCTGCCCACTGTCATTTGGGTGACTCAACTGAGACTTTCCATCGATTTTAATAAAATCGCAGCGAACTGAGCAACAATGAATGCTATGGTTATTGTGATAAGCTGCACATTTCGCTAGCCTTGTGTCTGATTAAATATTTTTGTTGGGATTGGATAGTCTTTTCTCACGACATGCTAGGGAGGTATTTTGGATTCTCTCTCCCTCTGTTAGTGGCGGACTGTTCATGCTCCCTTATGAATCCCCCTTTTCTATTGAGACTCTGGAACAATCCTTCTCTATCTGCTGCCTCTTTGATGCTCATTGCCTAGCCTCTATTCATGAATCTATTGAAAGGTTAGAAGATCATGGAATTACAGAGAAAAATATTTTCCTTTTTGGAAGTTCTTCAAGAAGCATACTCCAAGGGAATGCACCACAAAGAGCGGACCTCATCTTAGGTGCCAAGTATGAGAAACAGATATTCAACCAAAACTGCTTGAGACTGCAACCAACTTCATCCCTTTGAAATTCAGATGGGGCAGACCACAGCAAGAGTGGAACCTGGTGGATGACTTGACAGTCTGTCAACCTCACTAGTGGACCAAAGCCCATTGGTAACAGAGATTACTATGAAAAATAAAACCCGAATATGCCTTAGAAAAAGGAGAATAAGATCACGTTCCAAGTTTTGCTACCTGCCCTTCATCTGAGACTATCCATAAATCTTCATTTTACATCAAATCCTTCGATCTAGAAGATGACCGTGAGACTATCCATAAATCTTCATTTTACATCAAATACTCCTATCTAGAAGATGACCATGACATATTTTGATGACGCCAAAGAAAGATGTAATGTAGATTATGATTTGGATCAAGGTTAAAGGTTCAGTTTACCAATTGTGAACCTCCTACTTACACCGTGGTTATAGTGATATCCTTCGATATTAAAACGTCAAAAATGCTTCAACTGTTAATAGGCATCCAATCATGGTTGCTTTTGCAGCTCCAAAGCTAGACTTTACACCTGTCATGGCTTGTGGAAATGTTAACTACATATCTAAAAAATGGCAAACTCTAACTCTCAAATATACAAAAATATTTTAGATGTCAATTAAGTAGTTTGCCTAATTTGAGCTTCAATGTATCCAAGACAAGTCAGGCTAACAATTTTATTTGTTCATCAATGCTCATATGCCTGTCAATTATTTTGTTTTATATAGCACAGAACTTCATTTATTTAATTTAACCTCAAGTACTGTGCATTGCAAATGAGTTAATTGAATGTTTCAGCATGTTTATAGAGATGTAAATTGTGTTGTCTTATTCAGGTTTCAAAATGACTTGGAAGGGGTCAACTTCAGAGAGAATATCAAGGATATCCTGCCCAACTCTAAATTCATTTCGAAGCCCAAGAGTATATCAAGCTTTGGTTGCCACAAGGAAAAATCACAAGCACGGAGAATTTTCAAAAAGACCTTGAGACCTAAAGTTTTATCCCGAGTTTTCTCTGAAGATTATGAAAGATTAAACAAGAAGATACTTGACCCCAGAGGCTCATTTGTTCAGCGATGGAACAAAATTTTCTTAGTGGCGTGCTTAGTTTCATTGTTTGTGGATCCTCTCTTTTTCTATTTACCAGTTGTTAGCAGTGAAGCTTGTATAAGGATACAACGACCTTTAGAAACAATTGTCACTATTTTGCGGTCAATCACAGATACTTTTTATTTATTTCATATTTTTATTCAGTTTCGAACAGCTTTCGTTGCTCCCTCTTCTCGAGTATTTGGAAGAGGCGAACTTGTAATAGACCCTACAAAGATTGCTCACCGGTATTTGAAGAAGAACTTCTGGGTTAATGTCATTGCAGCATTGCCTCTACCACAGGTAATATGGTACCCTTTCTACAGGAAACTGACAGAATGTTTTGGTTAAGCCTAATTGGACTGTCTTTCAGTAAGTTTGATAGTGTCTATTCCATCTAAAATATACTACCTCCTATAGCAATGCAGAGAAGAGGAGAATTGATATCCTAGTATGTGAGAATGATGTTATAGTTCAGCTGCTAGCTTTGTCCTTATTGCTTGTATGCTTTGGTTGATCTTATTAAAAAGGCAGTTTGTGTCCCCAAATTTTATAGTTGCTCGTTCCTTYTTATTTTGAGATGGTGAAGTTCAGGGGTGTCAAATGTAAGTCTRTGCTTATTAGGCACACTCATCTTCACCATGGCTTGGGAGGTCATGAAATGATCCAGGTGGATATCAGTGGCCACCCACCTATTCCAACTGGCTCACATAYAGTTTTCATCTTGGCGGTTTTTTCTAGCTTTTTGGGTCCTAAACTTTCGGGGTCGTTTTGAGACCCTAAACAATGTTTTTTGGGCTTGCCACAGTCACAYTGTAGACAACGTCASAGCATGACGGCAACATGTGTAGTCCTCGGATAGACCTTTCCAACGGGCTATCRTGCGCCTAAAACGGAGATCGTATGCAAAAGTTACATGACTTTTGGCGCTTCATCTCCTAGAGTTAGGTTTTTGGATGTATAAGGTTTTCTGATTACTTCTTGATGCTAAAAAGGCCCGGAGGCCTCATTGTAATGTGCTCAAAGGAATGTGCGTAACCGCCACATCTCTTCTCAGAGATTAGCTACCACCATTCGAGCAAGATTGTTTCATTCTGCATTTTTCAGTTTCAACAGATTTCTTTATTGAATAGAAGTCAAGTTTCAGTGTATATCTGTTATTGTTCACTATATCTCTGTGTTAATGTTATAGATCTGTGTTTCATTTCGTTCCGCTMATAAATCCGGATCATGAAATCCACAAATTGTKTTCCCAAATTTTGTGGTTGAATATTCTTAATTCTTTTTTAATTCGAGTTGGCAAAGCTCAGAGCTCAAATGTAACTCTGTGCTTATACTTATTAGGCACCCACATTCTCACCATAGCCTAGGAGATCCATACTGGCCACATCCTAAGTGATACCTGCTCCTCAAGTAGGCATGAAGTTCACAAATAAGTTTCTGTTGCCTGTAACTGGTGGTCAAGTTGACAGACTAGTCAAAAGTTATCTCTCATACAGTCATTGAATGATTTTGCCCCCACTGAATCAAATTTTGCGTATATCTCAATAAGTTTCAGTGTACTTTCATCACTTTGATAAATAAGTTTTATTAATGGTTCTTTTGTAATTTTGAGAACCTATATTTCTCTCCAAGTTTAATGTTTCAATCAACGTCAGCCAACTAACCATAACTTAATCTGTTCATGTAGATGTGTCTAAAATGCTCGATGGTCTATGACTTACCATTTACATCATCTTAAAGAGATGACTGGGGCATTCATGCCATCAAAATCTCAAATGGTTGAATAGGAGTGGGACCGTGAGTTTGAAATGGATTTCATAAATTGCGTAGAAGAAAAATTGTAAATAAAACATCACAAAACTCCAGATGCAGGATCATCTTGAAAGTAACAACTTCATGGCCAAACATTTTCCTCTTAATACAGCTAGGTCTGGAGGAAGAAGAAAGTATTATATGCAATGCTAGGTTTAGAGATTTATCTTCATTATTTGATAGGAGTCTACTTTCTTAGTTTCTTCTGCACTAGATTAACATGTTTAATTTAATGAATTGAAAATTGACTCTTGGTTCTATAAAACGAAGACCAGTATTGATTTAATCCGGGAAATTGCTGGAAAGAAATTCCTAAGTTCAATGTCTCCCTTGTGAATGACAAGCAAAAGGCCTAACCGAAAAAGTGCAAATCAAATATATTATTCATTGTGCTTCAGAGTTGAAAATCATCCAGATTAAGTCAGAATGGAGTTGTCATTTTACCAGGTCTATTAAATAAAACAGTCCTTACTTCATCAGGGTTGAGTTGTTGATTTTATCTTAATTTTCATATCTGTTAATTACATACATAGCAACCCACGCCAATAGCCCTAATTGTCTTACTCTAGAGTGTTTATTGTTTAAGTGATATTTCTCAACGACAGCTATCTCTTGTAATCTTGCTTTCTAATGTTTCTCCAACTGTAAGCTTCAGACATTCAAGCTTATAATTTTACACTGTATGTTGGCATGCAAATTGTAATATGGTTGGTTCTTCAAAGATAAACTAGCTCCCATAATCTTGCTTTCTAATGTTTCTCCAACTGCAAGATTCTGACATTCAAGCATATAATTTTTACAATATGTATGTTGGCTTGCAGATTGTAATATGGTTGGTTCTACCCAGACAAAATGGTTCCACAGCAACTAGTGCAAAGAATGTTCTGCGATTTATTACGATATTTCAGTACCTCCCAAGACTATTTATGATTCACCCACTGACATCACAAATTGTTAAGGAAACTGGTGTGGTGACAGAGACAGCTTGGGCTGGTGCAGCATATAATCTGCTACTGTATATGCTAGCTAGTCATGTAAGTAATTATATGTCCTTGGTAATGGTCATTTTGGTTCAAAGTCTTCCAGACTTGAGAATTTTTAAAATTTCTTTTATGGTGGTAACTGAAAGAAGGATCTTTTAATTGAGAAGTGTAACATCACTGTATCTATATCTCTAGATTATAGAAAGCCTTATGAACAATTCCATAGGGAAGTTTTCGTCAATCATTATATTGCTCATTTTTGTGGTTCATGTAAAGCAATAGATGTGCAAAATATCAGGAAATGAAAGGTATCTCAACCGTAGAACATTTCAAAAGATGTTTCAACTGGGAAATGAAACAGTAGAGTATTCCACTGCTCAAAATGATAATATAAATTTCTTCTAATGTTAAGTCATATTTTACCAGTAACTAGTTAATATTAGGTGAGTTAAGTACCTCTGAGTTTAATGCTAAGAGGTTACATCTTTTGGAAAATTTATTAATGATTGTTTTAGACATCATTGCATCAAATTCTAGAAACCTCTAATCTCATACCAAGACTTTATTGATTGTTCAAAGGTTGAAATCAACATGCTGAAATTCTAACTATTTCGTACATGAAAAAGGTGTCAAGTTTCTGATATGATAGTTCTGAAAATGGCAGTTTTCAGAAAACAGGGAGATGCTGAAACAAGGCTTACAGTTTCCTTAAATTTTGAATTTAGAACTAATCTTCATATACAACAGACAAACCTTTGAAAAGACAGAATTTCATGATAGATTAGGCAGTCTCCTTGTGAAATTTTTTTATCTTTTTGTTTTATTATTATTAGGTGTAAACAAGCTAGACATAAAAGTGATCTCAAATATTTCTTCTAATCTTTGAGACATAAGACTGATTCCATTTTGGAACTGTTATCCCCATTTTGTGGATAACTAAGGAGATTATGTCTCGAGGCCCTCAGGTTGCAGATATGGAGTGCCGAGAGACTACATGACCAGCAGTACCCTTTTGCATAGATAGGAATCCCACTCACCACCACAGATGGTCACAGGTTTGCAGATGGCATCCACCACACCAACTAGCTTCCGGAAGGCAGTGGGCCTTGCTCCATGAGGTACAAGTCAGTATTCTGGTGAGCATCATTTCAATATTTAAGCCATTTGATTATGTTGTATCTTAGATTGCTCTAGATTTCATGATATATGCTTGGACATTATGCCTTTGTCCCTGCTTCACATTGGTGCTTGACATTGTGCCCTAGTAAGTGGTCTTCCTTGGGGATGGGTTTGCTACTAGGAACTCCCTTAAAGAGCCATCGTACCGTTCCCGACCATACTTACCACTTTCCATCTTTGTTCCCCTCCATTTCATTATCTCTTGGGATTTCAGGGTGTATTTACCCAAGAAGGGGTTGTCCCTCATTCTATGGGAAGAAAGGGCTAAAGGCCCAGAGGGGTTGATGTTGGGTAAAAGATAAAAGCCTTGTATAAACCTTCCAGATGCTTCGCCCAAGGATCACCCAAGAAAACAATGAAACACTTATCTTTGAGTAAAAGGGACCCACAATACAATAAAGAATGCTTAAAAGGTTAGTTGAAGGATACGAGGTCTCATCACGAGCCGACCTATCACGTCCATGAATATCTAGTGGTATGACATTACCATCATCTCGTCACCAAACCAGGCTAATGGATCTCAATTGCATGGCTGAGATAAACGGAGTCTCATCACAAGCCATCCTTCTCATTTCCACTAGGTGTTTGTGGGTGGCATTGTCGTCATTTGGTCACCATGCCAGGGCAGTGACCTTCAATCTTTCCTTATGCTATATTGAAAGAAAACAAAGAAAGAAAGATAAAAGGCAATTGATGGGATTGGAAAAAGTGCATTGCGGACGAAGGTACACACACCCTCTACAAAGGCACCCATGAATGAGACACTACAACCCCTTGTATGTCATGAGCCCTATGCCCATTGAAAACTGACCCCAACCACTTCATCCACTTTACATGGCTTAGAGAGTGATCTCTTGGAAACTCTCCTTGACCTAGGGAAAGATCTACCCAATAGGACACCTCGTCAACCCTCCCATATTCAAGCTTGACAAGTCGCATAGTGTCTTTGAGCAATTAATTGTTTGTTATAGTGATCTTTGATGCACATGCTTAGATGGCTTATTTATTGATTGGATTCACTTATCATGATGTTATGACCTGAGATCCTTGGAGGGCGTCCTCATTTGTCTTTGCAGGACCTAGTTGGTGGACAGTTTTGGGAGAACAAGCCTAGCTTGGGCTTCCATGGGGCTACAAGCCCACAGGTTGGATGACAAGGGCCCGCATGTCAGATGAGAAAGATCAAACTTGGAAGGCCTTGATGATGACTTGAATGACATAGCCCAGCCCTCACTTTCCAAATGATTTGCCCAGGAGGGGAAAAACGTCCTCTTTTTGAAGCTTGACGTCATGTTTGGGGGGCTAGGGCATGGTGGTGAGATGATATGCATTGGCACTTGGACGTTCTGAGGTGTTTGAGGCTTTGACCGTGAAGGAAGACATTTGGATGTATGACACGTGGCTTTGGGAAGCCTTGCTACCCTCCTACATCACCAACGACCTTCTCCTAGTGCCAAAACGTCCCCTAAAGGGGTAACATCCATGTGTTTTATTTGTGCAAAAGTGAAATATTAAATGAATTGTTTAATATTACTTTGTTAAGGGGGAAAGATTASGGTTGTTGACCCCTAATCTTGTGGTTTACCCCTTAATTTGTGGACAAGTCACCTTGGTGACATTTGTATAAATAAGAGATCAAAAGATCTCATTTTTACAATAACTCTCCCTCATTGTGAGAAGTATTGGKCTGAAATTTTCGCTATCTTTGGCAAGATTGTCTCTTTTAGCTCTTGTTTATGGATATCT
Source organism: Picea mariana (assembly GCA_032191745.1). NCBI lineage: Eukaryota > Viridiplantae > Streptophyta > Pinopsida > Pinales > Pinaceae > Picea > Picea mariana. Next base: position 28,512 of record JASDQU010819051.1, on the reverse strand, counting down.
ATTGATGAAAGGTTGGTGGAAGTCTAGCGCTAGCCTTGGAAGGCTTGTCTTTTGCTCTTATGGTGGATTATCTTAGCATCTCTCTTGATCTTGGTATGGTATTTTACTATTATGCTATCATTTTTTCAAGTCAAGGATTGTTGTGCTAGGAGCTAGGTGGGAAGTATAAGGGAATACACCCCCACCATAGTCTTCATCATTTTATGCTTCATCTTATTGATTATACAAGGGTTTGCTAAGAGAAGTATAAGGGCATACACCCACTTAGCTTAAACCCTAGCTAGAGAAACTTGCCTTGGGAAGTAAAAGGGCTTACACCCCTAAGGAGGTAGCTTATCTAGCTTTCTTTATTTGACTCCATTAACCCAATAGTAAAGGCACTAGTCATACTTTTTTGCATTGGAGATATAAAATCATTGCCTTGGGAAATGCAAATTTTGATCTTTTGAAAGGTTTCTTGCTTGAAGTTGGTTTGCCTCATTGAGAGGAGTCTTCCCATACTAGGGCATCCCCTCTCCCACTACTTTAATTGTTGTTACAAACTTTAGCCTACAGCCATTGGGGCTGCATAACCCTAGCTACTAACACTCTCTTAACTCCTAAACTAACCCTAGACTATCTCTCTAACTTCACTCACCAAGTCTACTAACTAGGGCGCACTTTTTGGGCTACTTCTTGGCACTTTTCCATGGTTGATTTTGCTGCTGCATGCCATTGAATGCTACAGCCATAAGGCTGCAATTTTATGCAGAAAATACATGTTATAACAGCTTGCTTTATTCAGCCTTAAAGTGTCATTTTTCAGTCATACTTGATTGCCATACTCATTGTTAATATTGTTGATTGCTCTTATGCTTTACATGTTGATTTGAATGTCTTACTTGCTGATATAAACTATCATCTACTGCTGCAAATTAGGGACACCAAGCTTAACTTGCTAATCCATACTAACATATATCATTGCAAGTTGGATTTTCCTGTGTCTCGGGAAGGGACAATCATCTGGAGAAGTACTATACATGTGGGGCAACAATCACTTGACTTACAAGGTATTTCTACCCACCTTTCATTCCACTTAGACTTGACCTCTAGGGGCTTCACTTCCATTTCTCTCCGTCTCCATCTCAATCCCGCTAGGGTCACCGGGATCACCTCCCTAGAGTGACCTAGTCACCCTTGAAGTGCGGGACCTACATCGAGGTGACATTGGGTGTAGGATTCCCAAGTTGTAGCACTTGATTTGTGGTTGGGTTGGGCTTTTCCCAACCTACAACTTGTGCTATAACATTTTGGCGCCGTTGCCGAGGAAGATTTTGAATCTTCTTCATACCCTAACGACACTTTGGTAAGCTATCGCAAAGCCTTTTCCTTAGCTTGCTTGGCGACTCCACCTAAGGGACGTTCCCTTTCCACTTTTCCCTTATCTTTTTCCATCATTTGGTGAGCCTTGATCTCATTTGGCGACTCCATTGAGGCATTACCCTTAGTGATGGAACCATGGCCTCACGGGACTTACCATGGGCATTCCATAATGTGTATCCTTCACTTGATGTTCAGAATGTCCCTTGCTAACCAAATCATTGTCCAACAGAATGGAGAGCAAGTTGCCCCAAATTTGATGGTGATCGAGCTCTAGCAGTCACCCATGTCGTGAATTATATGAAGTATGCATCGAGCTTAAATGTGCTACATGAAGATTTGCTTATGAAAAATTTTGTGTCTTCACTGGAATCAAGTCAAAAGGATTGGCTTTCACACTCATGTGATCCAAATAGTATCCCTTCTTCTACAAAGCTCATTGAAGAATTTCTCAGGCAATATCGGCCAGCTACTCAAAGTTTGCAAGATGCTTTCCAGGAGCTCAAACATACTCTTTTCCAAGAAAGTTTTTTCATCAATGATGAGACCATATATGAAGAAAAGCTTGAGGAAGATCCTGATGAAGAAGATATGAATGAGACATATGATGAAGATTAAGTATCTGCTCTTCCACTTGATTAGGACACCCAAACCTCTGCTCCTCCTGCACATCAAGAAGAGAACATGATGAGTTATAATCCTTTTGAGAACTTTGATGATGTTTTGTTCCATGACTGTGGA
>JASDQU010819050.1:16620-30123 GCA_032191745.1 Picea mariana | reverse complement strand
TAGAATATTGCACCAAGTATTAGTAGAAATGATGTTGTACAAACTGAGGAACATCATGACCAAGAAAATGAGAATCTCATGGAAGAAGATGATGGGACAAATCAAATGATCCAAGATTTGTTTTCGCAGCCGGATGAGGATGAGGACAATGTTGGTATTTATGATGAACCTCTATTAGAAAAGGAAAATAAATGATTTTATGAAGGATCAATTGAAAATCTTCTCTTCACTACATTATTGCTAGTGAACTTAAAGGTTATGAATAATTTTTCGAACACTTGTATGACACAGATCCTAAGGTATATAATATGTTTCATCTCATATTATACATAAATGTTGATTTTTTTTTCTATTTGTTTTTAGTGTTAATTAATGTGTAAAACAAGAATGCAATTTTTACAATTAATATTCTTACATTAATTAGTTATTTGTTATGTTGTAGATTGTTAGGTGAATTTTTGTTACTATCGTCAAATATTTTACCTCGCACATATCGATGTTTGCATGTCATTATGAAAGACATTGGAATGGATTATCAAACTATAGATGCATGTCCTAATAACCATATTATATATTATGGACAACATGCTTCAAAAATAGAATGTCCGCAATGTCTTATCAGTAGATATCGAACCGATCAAGTAACAAAAAGGGTGCCTCGAAAGGTTCTTCATCATATTCCCATAATTCCATGTTTGCAATGATTTTTCAGGTGTGAAGTCATAGCACAATTTATGGATTACCATGCACGTAATAGAAGTGGAGATGGTGTCCTTAGAATTCTTGTCAATGGTTCTGCATTTAGGGAAATTGAGAAAAAATGGGCAGATTTCAAAGATGAACCTCGTAATGTTAGACTTTCATTGGCAGCTGATAGTGTTAATCCATTCGGAGAGCTAAGGTCTATTTACTCAGTGTGGCCTATTTTTGTTATCAACAATAACATTCCTCCTTGGATGTCAATAAAGAGAGAGCACATAATGTTGACAATGATTGTTCCAGGTATTTCTTTACATTAATTTTTTGAATGTAAAATTTTCATTTGTTTCAATTTTTGCATAATATCTTTTGTTTATTTATTTACTTATATATATTACATGATATCATTCCTATAGTAATTATGTGTAATTTCAAAAAATTAGGTAAGTACCAAGTTAAAGATATGAATGTATATATCGAGCCTCTTATCGACGAGCTACTAAAGTTATGGGATGGTATCACAATGTATGACATATGTAAACCAATCGGGGAGAAGAAATTTAAATTCCGTGGAATACTTTTATGGACAATTCATGATGCCCTTGGACTAACACATTTTTGTGGTATGTAGCATTCTAATATTTCTCTTGAATACTATATAATTTTTTTATGTTATCATGGTACATGTTTAATTTTAAATAATCTCATCGTATAATTGACATTAATCCATTTGTTGCAGGTCTTCAAACAAAGGGTAAATTTGCATGTCCAGATTGTGGCCCTAAGATGAAGTATCGTCATTCAAAAAGATTAGGAAAGATGGTGTTTGATGAGTATAGCCACCTTATTCCTAAGAACCATAGGTATCGTACTACTGAAAAACACATTTTCAATGGGAAGAAGAGACTGGTTTAAAACCACGAAGAATGACACCTCACCTATGGAGGTTGGAATATAATAGAAATCATCAAGGTACTCAATTTCATAATGTATCGGAGATCATGTAATGTTTTGAATGTTTATTTTAATTATTAAATTTATTTTACTGTATTTGATAATTATTTTTGTGATTTCTTTTATGCTTCCTCAAGGTCGCAATCATCATGAAGGTATTAATAATGGGCTTTCATGAGGAACAAAATATTATCCTGCTCAATTCATGAGGTTTCCCTACTATGAGGAGATAAAAATAGTTCATTTGTTTGATACAATGCATATCGGGAAGAATGTGACTGAAACGTTATGGAAAATCATAGATGGTAGGAGGGACAAAGAAAAAAATGTCAAAATTTGTACTAACATTTAGGAAGCCAATCATGCAATGCGAAGTGTGATATGATATTCAAATAGATTAGATATATTACTAGACTGAAATAACCTTCCATGGTTATTAACAGAGCAACAAAGCAATGATGTAAAAGAGGTCATTCAAAGAATTAAATTTTCCATTGGTTTTTCTTAAAACATAAATAATATCTTAACGAAGAAAAGTGAATTTGGTGGGGTAAAAACACATGATTGGCATACCTTCATNCACACACACACACACACACACACACACACACACACACACACACACACACACACACACACACATATATATATTGGCCTTATACATTTTTTTTTTTTCTTGTATACTTTGGTCGAAACAAATAGCGATTCATTTTTTTGTTACAGTATGTTCTACCACTATCTCTCCCAAACAAATTTTACAACAACGTCAAACAAGTTATATATGATCTTGTAAAATACATGAGGTAAGTAGTTGTGATTTATATGCAAAATTTTCTTTCGAATTATTGTTGTACTTAATGACACGTGTTTTACTTGTAATTTAATATATTATATTATGTTATGTTGAAACATGTTATTTTCTTGTGTCGTGATCTCATGTAGATGGTTGTCATTGAAAGAAATCCATGAAGATGATATAAAGTATTGGAAGAGAAAAATTTCTCATCTAATGTGTGAAATGAAAAAGTATATACCTCCAACATTTTTCAATGCACAATAACACTACCTCATACACCAAGTTGAGAAGATTGAAATTTGTGGACCTGTTCACACAAGGTCAATGTGGATGGTGGAGAGGCATTGGAAATCCTTGAAGGTGTTGGTTAGACAAAGAGCACGTCCTGAGGGTTCTATGGTGGAGGGATATATGGTCTATTCCATGGTCTATATTAGTCAGTATCTTCCTAAATTAGCAGTGCAAACTATGCATGGAGTGGATCGCATTTGGGATGTGAACTCCATCAAAAACATTGAAGATCATGAGCATCTGTTGGGGCAAGGTAAAATGAAAAAAATGAGAGGTAATATATTAATAATTGTGAAATTTTATATTAATAATACATATAAAGTTTCATTTTTTGTGTATATGATCATACTCATTAATATATTAATATAATTTATTTCATAAATTATAAATATTTATAATTACTTGCATATTGGACGTTATAACTAATATTTAATATTGGTGAATTATGTTTTTTTTATTCAGTTTCTCAAGAGTGGGATGCACTGCATTTATACATTGCAAATAATCTTGACTGGATGAATGTATGGATTGAAATATGTAAACAACATAATGGAGGTAGGTTATCATGGCAACGAATGTATGAATTGGTTAGAGAAGCTCGTCGTAACGAAGATGCCAATGTTACGCAGAGGGAAATTGATTTAGCATATGGTTTGAAAGATGGACAGGTAAGAAAATTCACCTATTTTATTCAGTTATATTATATTATATTAATGTGACTACATGTGTACTATATTTTTTAGATACTTTCGAAGTTATATAAATTTATGTTAATTTATTAATTGACAATGCATCTTTTACATATCTAACATATTGCAGTTGAAACACCATAAGGCTATGTGGTGCAATGGTTGTAAATTTCACATCAAACAATTGGATGAAACTAGGAAAACTTCTGATAGTGGGATAACTGCAGTATTCCAGGTCACTAATGTTTCCTCTAGAAGTGATAGACATCCTCGAGAATCTGAAAATAGATACTATGGGTATTTAAATGATATACTTGAGTGTGACTTTAATTCCTTCAAATTAGTTCTGTTCGATGTCAAATGGTATAGGTTACGAATGCATGAACACGATGAGGAAAGAACTGTTATTCAACATGCCAACAGATTTCCAATGATTAAAACAACGGTTTTTGAAAGAGGACATGACCGTTATGTTTTTCCAAGCCAATGTTAACATGTCTTTTACTCAAATGTTCCAAGCGAAAAAGATTGGTCATTTTTTGTTAGATATGATCCAAGAGGAAGGCCATTTAAGTATCCTCATTTATAGGAAGAAGATGATATTTAAGATCAAGAAGATGATTCAATAGATCCAACATAGCCGAAAGATCATGGAGGGTCTATAGATGTAGAAGACGGAGAAGATCATGATCCAGGTGTAGGAGACAATATTGCAATTCTTGATGATGACGTCGATGAAAATATGCTTGAAAATGACATTGATGATGATGATGATATCATAAATCCTTTCAACATTGTTTCAGAACCGGATGATGGTATAGATGTCAATTTCGATGAAGAAGATAAAGATATAGAATAAGGATGATTACACAGATGTCGAGGTTGGATTAGGTACGTGACTATATAGTATTTTAATTTGTATGAATTATTCTCTTAAAATAATTTAGTTATAATGTCATGGGTTAATTACATGTTTTTAAGTTTTATGCGACGTTTTTATATCCTATGTTACATGTTGTTTAATTATTATTTGAAATTTGAAAATAGTTGCCAATATACTAAAGTACATGGTAGACTAAAAATATCATTTAGAAACACATAATTTCATGTACCTTCATTAATTTTTGTTTTTGTAGTTTATATGCATGAATCTTAATAGGACATTTCTTTCGATTATTTTCTATTTTATAGATTGGGTTTTGGGGATCAATTGAGAGTGATGTCAGGGGGAGGGGAGGGGCCATATGAGCTTCCACCTTCACATGGTTGGCCTTGTTCAGTAGAGGATAAACTATTCTTGAAACCAATAGAATCTCTTTCATTTTTATACCATCATGATCGTATAATATTTCATCAATATTGTTGTCATAGTATTGCATGCATCAACGAAGTTTTGATGAACGTGTTTTTCATTTCTATAGAATTTGTTTTGAAACCCTAATTTTATTTCAAAGTACACAATCCCTCTTTTTTGTTGATTGCTTAATCAACGCCATCAAAATACGCCCTTGTAGTACTAGATGTTGGGACATGTGTAATATCGAAAGAATTTTACAAGGGACAAGGAACATAAATTGTACGAGGACTAGACATTGGCAATAGTGACCTGTGAATGGGGCCAACGTTGAAATTTTTTCAAATAGTTTATGTATGCACTGAAATTTGTCATGGATAGACTATTCACATTCCTTAATGATATGGGAGGGTTTTTTGACTCAGATTTGACTTACACACCCACTTTATTCCATCATCAATTCATCATGTAAACCATAAACCCTAATTTTCTTTCAAAGTACACAATTTGGTTGACTCAAGTTTTAAGTTTCATCAGTCTTTCTTCATTTTTATTTCAGGTTCTACATTTTTTTTGTAAGTAAGTGATTGATATTATATATAAAGGGCCTCCTTGGACCAAAAAAGATACACAGTGCAGATAGGACACCAGCTGCATTTACCGGACTGCCCCAACAGAGGGGAAACCAGTCCGGCCAGCATGATAGTCAACCAAAAAAGTGATTTATATGTCAAATGACCTATTCAAGCTGATTGGTCATTAACTAAGAGTAAAAAGTCAACAGAAACCATAGAGTTCTAAAGAAAAACCTCAGACACTTGCGCTATAGCCTTGCCAGGTGTTATGGTCCACCTCTAACCACGGCTCCTCCTCGATGTGATTCGCTTGGTCCTCCCAACGCTTTACGTCCACTCCTCCTTTGGTGCTGATGGCTGGCTGAGTGTCCTGTGTGCCTACCTATTCCGTGTCCATCTCATGTGCATGCTCTGCATGCTGATTGCTATATGGCCTCTTGCTGGGAGGGCTCTGGTTCAAGGGCTCTCTGTCATTAGCTGTGCTCTCGGGATTCTCTCTAGCCGGTTCATAGGGTGAAACTCCACGCAAGGAGGTGAGAAGCTGGAGTAGAGAAGCGACATTCTGGTCCACAACGAGCACTCGAAATTGGAGGTCATCTACCCCTTGGCATAGCTCAAAGATCAAACTGAAGATGATTGCTAGGGTGTCCCTGAGTTGAGCATCAGAGAGAGGGTTCTGGGCCTGATGTTCAGTGCTCCATGACTTTCCAGGAGGTGGTTCTGCAATAGTCGGCTCGGCGGAGGTCAGAGTTGGAACTGGTGGAGCCTTGCACGAAGGTTGGTCTGGGAAGTGGCTCAAAGTGGGAGTCGGCACCTAGGGGACAAGAGCCAAACTGTCTAAGCTCTCTGAGTTTGAGTCGGTGGAAGCAAGAACGGTGTCTTACGAAGAGAGGGGAGAAGAGCATGATGAGGGCGACGTTGGCAGTGAAAATGGTGGACGGTGAGGTCTCCATGGAGAGCCTCTGCGTAGGCGTCCTCGAAGCCGAGGCATGGGACAAGTCTTGTGCTAGCTAGGGGACACTAGGTAGCAAGGGAATCGACAGGGAGCTCACGGCCAGAGACAAGCACCAGCGAGCCCGCAAATTGTAGATAATTCAGCCGAAGACTGTCCCGAGGAGAACCAGGTGAGGCTCGTGCAGGGAACGATGAGAAACCAACAAAGCTCGACCATGGAATGAACCCAACGGAGAGAAAGGATGGAGTGTAAATCACCTCGTAGCATGGTTAATGGCACATTAAAGTCTGCGTAGGGTGGCACTCAGGGGCACGAGCCCTTCACGTGGCATCGTGCCTTGCTAGCTAGCCCCCTCCTCCTCAATATGCCGCGTGGACCACAATATCACCCCATCCAAGGGTATTTCAGGTTCTACATTAATGTATATACATTGTATCTATTTCATAGTTGTGATGAAAAATCCCTCTTTTTCATTGGTTTCTTAATCAATACCATAAAAATACTAGAGGCGGGAAACAATGACATGTGAATGGGTCCAACATTGAAATATTTTCAAACTGTATCTGTATGCATTGAAATTTGACCTGGATAGACAAATCGCACGCCTTAATGATATGGGAAGGTTTCTGGACTCAAATTTCACTCACACACCCACTTTATTCCATCATCATATCATCATGGAAACCATAAACCCTATTTTTCATATGTTCTGGTAGATATGTTAATGATTCCAAATTTCATATTTGTATTTGACTCAAGGTCCAACTAGCTTGAAAAGTATCAAATTTTAATTTCAAGTTGATAAACCAAATAATAAATGAATCCAAGCATCATCTGATATCATCGCAAGAGAGACGAATGTAAATAATCTTGTGACAAATTAGCTATACTATCGACGAAAAAAGTTCGTCGATAGTATAACTAATTCGTCGCAAGAATTTTGTGTCTAATTTGAATGGTGTTAAATGGTTTTAAAGGATTGTAGGGATTATATTATGGTGCAATGTATTGTATTCTATAAGAACAATCTATATGACAAACCTCAAAATGGATAGTACCATATCTTGTTCATAAGACAAATATTCTTTGTATGTTTCCTTTGTGGTGGCTTAAGGGATCAGTACACATGATGCCTGACAATGAAATCTAACAATTTGAATATTGAATTATAGTGTTATGTCACCCATGTTTAAGGAAAGAACTTAAGGTTCTTAGGTCCTATTTGAATCTTCTTAGAATTGAGATTCGTTACATAGTCCTTGAAAAAATACAAAAGACTTATGTAGCGGATATTAATTTGGTCTTTGTGTGGGACATTTTATGCCATTAGTATTTTTTGTACAAAAATAATGGATCTTGGGGACTACACCATGGTCAAGGAACGAGGAACAAGGAACAAGGAAGGAGGAACACAGAACAAGGAATAAGGAACAAAAATTGTACAAGGACTAGACACCAGTAATAGTGACCTGTGAATGGGGACTATTATCACCCTATAATTTCCCAGGCTAAGGAGGAAATCGGCAAGGGTAACCAAAAAACCACTTAAAGTCTAGGGCCTAGCCATCCAAGACTCAGAGAGGGATCTCTTTATCATATTTATCTTTATTTGTAGAGGATGTTAGGCTAGTTATAAGGGTATGAGGTTTGTGTTTAGAGTTTTTTGGTTGAGACAACAGAAAAGGGCCATTGGGAAAAAATGGAGTCAAGAGGTTAAGATGATAGATGAATGAATAATTGAGACAAAATTTAACCAAGTAGGGTAATCATGTCAGTGGATCCTTTGATCTTATAAAATGGGGAAAGAATAATAGATCGAAGTTCATTTCAAATGCAGAGCATATCTTATCTGAATTCTACATTTCAAACTTGGAAGAAAACATAAATATTGTTTCGAGCCAGTACAAAGTGTTAAGAACAAATCCTGCACATTATCTTCTCATAAAAAATACAGAAAGAAAAAGCATGTGAAACAGGAAAATAACAAGTTACATTAGGGAAAAACTTCACCACTTAAGCAAGTCGCAAGAATCTAGAAATATAATGCCTTTGTATTCATCCATAACAGTCACTTACAGTCTTTGAAACATTTTACAGTGGATGGGAACATTTCCATGCCATCCTTCCTTGTCAATCTAACCCCATATTCCTTTGAAAGCATAGGCTTTATAGCCTTTACATCAAAATCTAAGATCCTATCAAAGAGGATCTGAAATACTAAAAATAGTACATAATCAAAACAGTTTCACAAAAGTAGGATCAAGTCCTATCTTAAGGGGTCAAACCCTTATCCTAATCTAGTGGTCCTCAAAAATATTCGACATCTTTAGTAGTCTTCTGGGTGATGGCAAGGAAACTCGAGATCCTTTTCTGGCACCCAGGAAAATATTTAACCAAAAATAGGATAAATTTTGAGCCTTTTATCCTTCGTATTTTCCACTAAACCCTGAAAAAGAGGATGATCTTTATGCATTTTAAAGTTATGATTCATTTGAAACCTTCCTCAAATGATTTGGCAACAAGAATATTCGATATGGGAAAAAAGACTAACGTTCTCCCTGTGTCTATGCTTTCGGTAGCTTACGTGCTTGAAACAGAGTAGGATAAGCTATCGAAAGTCCTGGGATTTGGAAGCTAACAATGCTTTTTCAAATTCTGTTAAGCTGCCAAAACTGCAGGTATTTGAGGTCATTTTCAAAATTGCAAAAAATGGAATTTCTTCGATCTGTCTACCCTTCAAGATCTTTGTTGATTTTCATAGCAGCTTCTGCTAGATATTCTAGATCAGGATGTGTTTTTGTCTTAGGATCTTTAAGAATTAGATTGATCCTTAAACATCCTACCATTTTATGCAGCTTATGATTCTCCTTGAGAAATTTCTTATTCTTCTTTTACTCCTTTACATGCATTTCAGATAACCTTTCAAATGAGTCTCTTACCTCATCATATATCCTTTTCATAGTCTGATTCTGAGATATGATGACTCTTTCTAACAGCTTAAGCTCTGTTACTTCCTCTTTCAATTTCTGAATTTTGGATGCTTTACTGATCTTATTTTTAGTTTATGTCTCAGGTACCTCCAAGGCTGGAGCTTCAACTTTAGTTTCCTCTCTCGCCTCCATGGGTGTTTCAGATTCAGAATCTGAGTATGGAAAATTTAAGATGTTTTTCTCAACAACACTGCTCTGGCCCTCTAGTCCCTGATCAAACTCAAGCTTCTTTTTTGCCTCCTTAGACCTAGGTGAAGGGGTTGGATGTTATGTCTGAACTGGTGACATATCCCTTCTCTTCCTCTTACTATTCATGGGTGTAGAGGACTTCTTTTTAGGTGTCTTCTTTTTCTTGGGTTGGATCTCTTTCCCAAATTCTCCCTAGAACAGGAGATAATCCCATGTCTTCTCTATTCTCTGGAGTTCCTCCATCACTATAATATTTATGAGGCCATGATGGAAAATCCTACTGTGCACCTTATCAAGCTTAGATTGAACTTGGTGTGACATCTTAGTCAAGATCCTGTGAAGGTAATGGGGTAGATTGAGAGGACACTTGCCTGTAAAATTATTCATCAGTTTGAAGTGATAGAGCATGAATCTACCATATATACCCTCACAAGTGATGTACACTTTAATTTCCTTAAGCAAATGTTTCCATTTATCCTCCAGGTAAGACCTGGGAACATCCTTCTGACAAATAATGCTTTGAAAATCAGGCTTAAGGTAATACCTAAACTCAATATCCTTAGTGATAGTTGTTTTAAACCATCTCTCACCTTGCCCAGGAATCTCCTTTGCTGCCGCAACACTAGCCTCATCAATTTGCATTAACATTGGTCCCAAGATTACTTTTTATCCATCAAAGCTTTGAGCAAAGGCTTCAACAACACCTTGGTGATACCCCTGCAATTTCTCACAATACATGTAACAACATGCTTCATTAAACATATGGAAAATCTTAGGATGAGATTGCAGATATAAGACATCATTCAACTCCTTCCTGAGCAAATTTCCTCCACTGGCCATTTGCAACAAATGTTAATACCTGCAAACAACCAAATTGGTTTGGAGTGGAAGATCAACACTAATGTAGGGTAGAATGGAAGTCAGATGGAGGAAAATTGCATGAGGTAGACTATTGGTTTGAATGGAAACCTTTGAAATGAACAACTTGTAGACTAGAAACTATAAGGCTCATTCAAAACAGAGAACGCCATATGGTTTTTTGGGCGGATTTGATAATGACAAATGATTTTCAATGATGACAGATTCCCGAAATGACAGTAAGGATTTTGGATATGATAGCTTAGGGTTTAATTATTTCTCAAAACATCAATTAAAATCATAATAGAACGCCTCAGATCATGACAAATGATCCTCATACATGATTTCGACGGCATTTAGAATCATCATGACATGTGTAACGATGGCAGTTTGAGAGTTTGACGGGACAGGATAACTATTGGGAAAATTATGCACTTTTCGGTAGATAAGAACACCCCACACCTGCCTTTTTAGCTGCCAAAAGTGAGAACTTTTGACATCTTATAACACATTGAAAACCGACCTTTAGCTGTCGAAAGCTAATTTTTGACATTTTCACATTCAAGAGTTCAAATCATCACACAACAACTTTGGATATGCCTAGACACCTATTTGACACATAAGATACATCACTAGACCATTACTCTTGAGCTTATTATCATGAAGACATTCTCAAAATGATCAGAGAAAAATTTCCTAATAGGTAACCGGAAACCAGATGACTATATCATAGAACCTTAACAGGGCCAACGTTGAAATTTTTTCAAACAGTTTCTGTATGCACTGAAATATTTCATGGATAGACTATTCATGTGCCTTAATGATATGGGAGGGTTTATGGACTTAAATTTGACTAACACACCCACTTTCTTCCATATTCATCAATTCATCATGTAAACCATAAACCCTAATTTTCTTTCAAAGTACACAATTTGGTTGACACAAGTTTTAAGTTTTCGTCAGTATTTCTTCATTTTTCTTTCAGGTTCTACATTAATTTATATACAATATATACATTAATTGTCTACTCTCTCTGTGTTGACTACGAAACAACCTTGTTCCTCCACTCTGGAAATTGTTTAAGAAGACCAGCCTGGCCTTTCGTTTTACGACTTGGTTTTTTATTGGATGATTGTGTAATTGTCGATGGGCTCACCCATTTGGTCGTATGGTAGTCGTGTTGGTTGGTATATATTCATTGGCTCGGTTATAATAGTGGTAAACCCTACATTACCAGTTACACTTTAAAATCACATAGTTACTCTCCTTATGTCGATAGCTCAGTTTTATTAATGGAAAGGGCCTATGACCCGATTCGATTGGATGCGTGAGTATGTGTCATTGATACAACTTGTTAGGTTGTTGATTTTTTAAGATAGTGATGAGTTGTTTGGTAGATACACGGTCACTGGTTTTTCCACTAATTATTATTTGAATGTTTAGCTAGCATTGGTGAAAATTCTTGACGTTTCTCATGTCGTGTCGTGTTTTTTCAAAATAGACATGTGTGGATCTACCTCCCTTTGTACTACAAACAAGTACTAGTTCACAAGGAAGCTACTACATAAGGTTTTTTTCACTCATATTCCTTTATCTTTGTTATTTGAATGTTAAGGAAAATATAAAACCATACTTTAAGCATTCACACTTGTACACATTCCATCTTCTACTTGCACCAAGCAATCCATACCATTGGTTGGGATTATTTGTTACACTTGTGGACCAAATTATATACTCCCAAGGATGAACAAATATAACCAACCTCCAAGTCAAAGTGATGAGGAGGTGGTTCTGGATCTATTGGCTCACACTCAATCAGAGCCAATGTGGCATAAGTAATGGAAGTAGTCACATAGTTCATGGGATGAATGTGAGTGATAGAATGGGTGAGGATGTTAGGTGTTGGACATTGTGAGGGATCACAATATTTGACCCAATCAATGGTGACAATGGTTCCTACATTAGGGAATTTCATGACATGAAAGATTGAATATACCATAGCATTGATGACATAGATGTAATCACGTCCATGGAGCATATTTTAATATGATATACTTTTCATGGTTGAGACATCAATCAAGAAAAGTTTACCAACAAACTCAATTGGGATATTAGCCACATGAATACTTGTTGGGTTATAAAATCTCTTGTCAAGGGCTTGGAACTCATTCATTTATGGAATGAGAGTGGCATATCCAATGTGTTTCAACTAGGTTAACAAGGACATAGTACACAAGGAGGCCCCTTTATCCACTAAACATATGATTTTAAGCATATGATGAAGTTCAAACTATCACTCCAAGAAGACTAACATTGAAATCTATTGTTGAATATATAGACTAACATTCACTTTGATAGGTTGATGTGTTTCCCTAATGATCAAAGTGTGTTAATTTCAGTTTTGTTTCCAATGTCCTTCAGTTGGCTTAACATAATATTTTAACTTATGCTCCTAGAATGAACTTAGGTTTTCAAGACAAATATAGGAGAGCCAAGGTTTACAAAACCCTCTCTTCCTTGAAGTTTTAATGTAGCTTCAAAACTAATGGTTGGATACTAATAGATTTACCATGGAGGTATTAGGTTAGAATCCCTTTAGTGCCCTTAGGCATAATCATACAAGGAATTGATAAAAGGAATAATGGTTAGTTTTTCTTCATATAAAAAGGAGCAATCATCATATATCAAAACAATGAAGTAATAAGGGAATGTTCACCTTTAATGACTTCAAATGCTATTTTTTATAGGGTCATCGTTGTCGTGGTCATAATCATTTTCATCATTATCATCATCGTCATCACCATTTTCTTCATCATTGTCTTCATCATAATTGTCCCAGTCATCATCATCATCATCATCATCATCATCATCATCACCATCATCATTGTCAACATCATCAACATTTCCATTTTCATGATCATCATAATATTTTCATTGTCGTGATAATTTTCATCATTGTCATGATCATCGTCACCATTGTCACCACTAATAATCAACATCGTCATTGTCCTACTCCTCCTCATCATCATCATTGTCATCATAGTCATTGCCAATGTCATTGTCATTGTTGTCATCATCGTCATCACCATAATCAACATTGTCTTTTTCATCGTCATTGTCATCATCTTCATCGTCATCATCATTGTCATCATCATCATCGTCATCATCATTTTTATGTGGGTTAGTGGTTATGTGGGTTATTGAGGTTAGGTT
>JASDQU010819050.1:0-16520 GCA_032191745.1 Picea mariana | reverse complement strand
AAAAAAAAAATACAAGACTTAAAAAACAACAAAACATATTAGATCCCACGCGTATTCAATAGAGGAAAAAACAAAATATAACCCATGTAATTTGATAGAGGAGGACCCGGTGACGATGGAGACAAAGAAACCTCACAACTATGACCCACAGTGATAGAGGAGGCCCTATATAACCTACTTCATTTGATAGAGGAGGACCCGATAGCCTCATTCATTAGAGACAAATAACCTCACAACTCCGACCCACAGTGATAGAGGAGGCCCTATCCAGCCACTATCCCACAAAGACCACGCCGTGGAGTGGAGACATTCAAGATCTGAACTTGCTGCCAAAAATGGTAAATTATTTTTATCATTTTCACCCTTTTTTACCCTCTTAGTAGGGTTTTTAGGTAGATATATATGGATTCAGGACATGAAAGGTGGAGTCTAAAATGGATTTTTGACTATGGAGCTCTTAATGGATATAACCCTCAATGACCTGATTGGAATTTTTTAAACCGAGGGTTTGCAAACCCTAAGCCTGTCGTGTGAACCATACTTCTCACCATTCTTCCACATTCCACATTCAACATTTCTTATTAATGAAAAATGTAGAGGTCTCTCACATCGGTTCAGAATTCTGCATCATGACACTCCACCTACCACATTCCCTTGAAACTTCACCTCCCGCACTTCATATCCACTACTTTTTTGGTATGTGGAATGTAAAATCCCAAGAACAATTCCAATTTCCCCTTGCCTTCACATTCTCACATTCTTAAACACTTTGCAAGTGACGAACTAGAGGATAATCTTAGATTGAAGAGGAGAATAGTTGAGTTGCAAGTTGCATTGAATATAAAGCCCTTATTTACACAACCATTGGCCATTAAAGGAACTAAATAGAATATGAAGGATACTTCCAAGAAGTCTACTAAGGAAAATGTATCCCAAGAAGTAATATGTGGATTTAGAAAGACTACTTTGTTATTTGAGCTCTAGGAGCTGGTAAATAAATCTTCCTTTCTTATTTGAAGGATTATTTATTTGAAAGAATATTTCAAACTTGAACTTTAGAAGGACATGAATTTCACTAAGAAATATGTATAGAATTTAACTATAAGATTAATTGATATGAATGAGAACAGGAGCTACAAAGATAATCTTCCCTCACACAAGATCTTGAAGTGGATAAGTGATGGTTGGGATAGTTATATTGATATTCCACAATAACTAATACCAACATGCAAAGTGTTTTAGGAGAGGAGAAGACAAATATTATTTAAGTTATTTGACTCTATAAAAGGGTTAGATAGGCCCTACATTATGCAATATGACAAAGCTTTTGCTAAAGAAGAGTTTGAAGTAGGATTAAAAGTTGTCAAGATCTCCTTGGGAGAATAATTTGATGGCCTTACAAGCTTTCCTAGGGCGGAGATATTTAGATGCACCACTAAATTTGTTATAGACAATTTCAAGCATACCACTATTGTTTGGGAGCAAATGCACCTGCAATTATATTATTTTTTTTTACTTTAGATTTTTCCTTTTTGATTCTTTTTACGAAACTAAACTACATCCCTTTTATGTTGAAACTTTGAGTGGGATTGAAAGTGAAATGTTTTCACTTAGAGTAAGTGTAGAAACTATTATATAAAAGTTTGGGTCAATAAATATATAGAAGTATCCTCAAAATCCTCTTGAAGTAGTTATGACAATTAGGTTTAATGAAACAATCATGGCATTATGAGGTTTCATTTAATCAAAGTTCTTGGAAAGGAGAAGAGTTCATATTCCAACAATTTTTCCTCCTCTCAATTTTGTAAGATCCCTCTATGACTTTCCCTTCCTTTATGTCTTCTTCTTGAGTTTTACCTTGCATTTTTCATATGTTATTGCATAATGAAAACTAGGTATTGACTAACTTTCCTCCTTTTATGTATTTAAGATTTCCCTATTGTTCTAGGTGCATATGAGTCCCATCCTAGCTCTTGAAAGAAAAGACATTTGATTTATTTGTTTAAATATTATTCATAGGATTTTTGTTGAGGATTTCATTCACATTTGGGAACTATTTGTTTCAATTCAACTCTACAAAGAACTATTTAAGTGTCATTTAAGTAAATCTCATCTATGGTATTCACCTCAAGTATAGTAAGTCAACAAGGTGAAGCCCTCGTGATCCTTATGAGTATTCAAGATGTGTATGGTGGTCTCTATAATCATAATAGATTCATTTTGTATAGGTGTAGTAAGTGAACTATGGCACTTGCATGGTATTTTTAAAATTTGGGTCATTTTGCAGTACTACACACATAGTAATCTATCAATAAATTATTTCTTTGCTTAAAACCTCTTGCTCCTTCCCATAGCTAGTTTTCATCGAAGTTGAATTTCTTGCATTTCATTTTCCTCTTGCATGGTTTAAAGAGTCGATTCAAAACACCATTTGTTTCATGACCACTCCTCTAAGTAACAACAACCTAAAATCAAGCGCTAATTAAAATTTATCTAGCAACTTTTCTAGGGCTCTTCAAACCCATATTAGCTTAGGTGTAGAGATTTGGAATAGGATTGTGAGAATAAATTTTCCAAAGCTGCTAAACAAACATAAAGCCTTGAGTTTGTGAGTGAAATCCAATTTCTATATAACTGACTTTGGGAATCCCTTCTAACACAAGGGTCAATCACGAGGTTGCATTAGGGCCCTTAGAGTAATCAAACTTGCTTTGTTGTCCTTGGTGTCGGCTGTTGACTGCCCCCCCTCTGCTTTGGTATAGTAGGTGGTACCATAGAGGCCATAATATTTTATACTTCCTACACAAGGTGACAGCACAAAGAAGGTGGTGTTGTACCTGGGATCGACGTTGGCTAGACTCACTCGAACTACTTGGAGGGTTTCCCACTGCTCGGTGAGGTAACTTGCACTAGGGCGTTAGTTCATTAAGCAGGTTGTCAACATAACTTTCCCACTTGCTGAAACTCATCCCCTTTGCGCATCGATTCTACAATGTTGGATTCCATCACCAACTAGCGCTTCTTTGTGAGAAGGTTTGTTTGCATGCTTGACTCCTAGATTAATTATCATGTGTTTTTTTTCTCCTTAGTTGGCCTTAGGATTGAGTTTATGTCTAATGGCATCAATTTTGAGTTAATTCCTCATTTGATCAATACAAAATATGGATACAATTAAAATAAAAGGTAATAAAGAGGTAACAAATAGCTCATACCTAACTTACGTCTTATAATTCTCCAACATTGTTCTTTAGACTTAGTGCAACAAACACGAAATGGAATGGTTTACACAAGGTCAATGGAGAATGTTATTGGAAAATTCAAAATATTATCATAAACCCACATATCACATATTTGTACATGCACCATAGATTCATAATATTTCATGAAGAAGTCCGAGAGAAATGCCTCCATGCAAAATTGTCCACATCAGAATTGTCCATGTCCTTGATGGAAATATATAAAATTCCATTGAAGATATTTTAGTCCTTGTCCTTCTTATAAAGGATGATCCCATTCTGGTAATGGAAGAAGTGTCCTCATACACACACTTTTATTAAATAGGAAAATAAATTGCATGTGATAATTTGCAAGAGTTTACACCTAAACACCTCAACACTCTTGCAATGAGATATATATAAGCTAAATGTCCTATCAAACTCTAGTTATGGATTACTTCTTAAATAACCAAGTGTCCATTTATAATAAATGTTATCTTAACAATCTTCTAATTGTACTCCTAATTTAGAGCCTATGATACAACACCTTTCTAGAGTCATATCTTTTACAACAATACTCTATTTATAAATGTCTCCATTTATTAATCAAATATTCTAGATTATTAATTTAATATTCTAAATTAATAATCATTTTATTCTAACATTTTAAACTATGATATTTTTATTTTTGATCATCTAACATTCCCCCCTATGATCCAAAGTTACATTACAACATATACCAAGTTCATCCCTGAACTTAGTAAATTTTATTCTGCCAAGAGGTTTCGTGAAAATGTCGGAGATCTGATCTTCTGAAGGACAATAAATTGGCTTGATGACATCCTTTGCAATGAGTGATCTGATATGATGACACTTGGTGTCCACATGCTTTGTATTTGAATGGAAAAGTGGATTCTTGGCAATATTAAAGGTTGATTGGTTGTCAATGAATAATGATGTAGCTTCTGCTTGAGAAATTCCCAAGTCCTATAAAATTTTGCGTAACCAAACAATTTCACATGTTTCTTCCCATGCTAAGATGTATTCTTCTTCTGCTGTAGAAGTGGCCATTGTAGCTCATTTCTTACAATTCCAAGACATTGTTGCTAAACCCATGTTCATTAAATAACCTGATGTTGATGCTCGATCATCAATACTTCTGGCAAAGTTGGCATCTAAAAATCCACCAAGTACAAAATTTTTAGTCTTTTTGTAAAGAAGACCAAAATCTTTTGTTCCTTGGATATATCAAAGAACTCTTTTCGCTGCATTCCAGTGGTTGTCCCATGGTTGCTGCATAAATTGTGAAAGAATACTAACTTCATAAGATATATATGGTCGAGTGTTTGTCAAATAAATCAAGATACCAATCAATCGTCTATAAATAGTGTTGTCTACCATTTCCCCCCCTTCAAATTTTGAAAGTTTCAGGTGTTGTTCCATAGGAGTAAGATATGGTTTGCAATCTTGCATTCCAAATCACTGAAGAATATGTGTTGCATACTTACTCTGAGAAATGAAAATATGATGTCGACGTTGGAATACTTCAATTCCAAGATAGTAGTGAAGTAGTCCCAAATCTGTCATCTTAAAACTGACATGTAACTCCTTTTTCACCTGTGCAATGTGATGATCATTGTTTCCCCTAATGATCAAATCATCTACATACATAACAAGAATCACCAGATATGGACCCTATTGACGAATATACAAAGTATCATTAGATTCACTTCGTTGAAAACCAACTTTCCTAAGGTATTCATCCATTTTATTATACCAAGCTCAAGGATCTTGCTTTAACCCATATAAAGCCTTAATTAATTTGCATACTTTATGTTCCTGCCCTTCAATTTCAAAACCTAGTGGTTGTTGCATATATACATCTTCCTATAAGTCTCCATTGAGAAAAGCACTTTTTACATCCATTTGATGAACTTTCCAACCTTTATGAGCGGCCAATGCAAGTGTTAATCGGATGGTGTTCCATTTAGCTGTAGGAGAAAAAGTTTCCTCATAATCAATGCCTTCCTACTGCACAAAACCTTTAGCCACAAGTCTTTCTTTATACTTGTCAATGTTTCCATGTTGGTCATATTTAATTCTGTAAACCCATTTGCATTTGATGGGTTTAACACTTTGAGGAAAATCAACAAGTTTCCAAGTGTTATTATCAATTACTGCTTGATACTCTTCAATCATAGCTTGTTTCCATTCTTTATGTTTTACTACTTCTTTGTATGTGGAAGGTTCTGTAAAATCATTTGCTACCAAGGAAAATTTTTCTTCACTTCTGTGTGATCCCCTTGTTCTTGTCTTATTCTTCTTATTAGGCCTTACATTTTTCAAAAGTTGAACTGCCCATTTTGGTAGTTGATGTTCACATGTTTGGGAATCTGAATTACCATTATTGTAAATTGGATTAATGTAAACTAATGTTCATCCATCAATTGAAGATTTTGGAGGTGGAGAATCATGGTCAGATGAATTGTCGCTGCTAGGAGAGTCTGATGAACTGCTGGAAGACCTAGATGATGTTGTTGAAGTAAATGGAATGGATCTATCATCTTCAGATGAAGGAAAATCAAGTTCATACCAATTATCTGAATTTGGTTGACTTTGCATTTTTCCTTTTCTTTGATTGCCTTTAGTTTCTAAGTTTTGAAGAAGAATTTCTATTTCTTCAGCACTCTTACTTTTAGTTTCATCAAAAACTACATCCCTTCTCACAATAAATTTTCCATTAGACGAAATTCGGTACCCTTTCTTCTGATCGGAATACCCAATCATTGTGCATTTCAGGCTTCTTTATTCAATCTTAGTTCTTTTTTCTTTCGGAACTAAGGCATAACATACTGATCCAAAAAATATGAGATGTTTAACTCAAGGTTTGAAACCAAACCATGCTTCATAAGGTGTGATTTCGTCCAAAGAAGTAGTTGGAGATCCATTCCTTAAGTAGATAGTTGTATGGATTGATTCTTCCCAATATGTAGAACTTAACTTTTTAAAGGTTAACATGGATATTTCCATTCCTAACAAGGTACGATTCATTCTTTCTACAACTCCATTTTGCTGAGGAGTGTACAAATTTGTAAGATGTCTTCTTATCCCATTGTCTATGCAATAATTTCTGAATTCATTAGAAGTGAATTCCCCTCCATTATCTATCCTGAGAGTGCCTATCTTTTCTTTAACTTTGTTTGCAACAAGTTGACTAAAAATCTTAAAATTTTCAAATACTTCTGATTTTTGCTTCAAGAATTAAACCCAAGTCATTCTATTGAAATCGTCAATAAAGAGTAAAAAATATTTGCAACCACCTAAAGAAGTTTGTAGTGGTCCAAAAACATCATTGTGAACTAGTTGCAACCACCTATTTGCACGCCATGAACTTGTTGGAAAACTCTCTCAACTTTGTTTTCCATAAATGCAAGCTTCACATTTTGTATTTTCCTTTTTGAAAGTTGTAAGTCCCTTAACCATCCTTTGTTTTTTCAATTGAGAAGTACTTTCAAAGTTGAGATGTTCATATCTAACATGCCACAATCGTATAGGTGAAATACCCGTACTTACTACTCCTACAAAGTCTGAATTCCTTGGAATAACTGTTCCTTTCATCCTTAACAATTTTCCATCTTTATAACCTATCATCACTGTTTTCATACTTTCTTTGACTGAAATAATCTTAACTAATCCATCTTCTATAATCACCTGATGTCTTGCTTGTCAAATCGTGACTAAAGACAACAAATTCTTTTTAAAGGTTGGTACATATCATACATTTGAAATCATTCTTTCTCCAATATCAGGTAAATAAACTTTAACAAGTCCTTTTCCATAAGGCGTATGTTTGGTATTATCTGCAAGAAAGACATAATTAAGATGGCATTCTTGAAAATTCCAAAAGAAGTCACGTCTGAAATTCATGTGTTGAGATGCTCTTGAATCTATAATCCAAGCATCTTCATAATCACTTTGAAAATCGGTTGAAATCTGTAATGTTGAATATGAGGTAAAGACATATTTTGAACCATCATCATCTCGATCATTTGCAAACTATGTTGTGTTTTGATGAAACTTGGAAATTTTATCAATAGAAGTTCGACAATCTTCTGCATAATGACCAACTTTGTTACATCTTCTACAAACAATTTGACTTAAATCTCTTCCTCTTCCCGAATTCTGTCCTCTGCCTCTATTTTGACCTCTGTTTGGAGTTTGTCCTCTGCCTTTACTGTTTCCTTGAAAATAGCCTCTGCCTTGACTATTTCCTCTTCCTTGAAAATACCCTCTACCTTGATTGTTTCCTCTGCCTTGAAAATACCCTCTTCCTTGACTGTTTCCTATGCCTTGAAAATTTCTCCTGTCTAAATTTTTTTTTTCTCTACATTGGCTTCAACCACGACCTGGTACAAAATATCCTCTTCCTCTGCTTCTAGAACTGTCACTTGAAGATTTACATGTGCTGGCTTCTGTGAATAAAAACATCTTCCCCGGCTTGCTTTTTCTTTCCAAAATTTTTGTTGTGTTGAGATAACATTTCACTTAGCTCATCAAATGTAAGATTTTCTAACTTTCCAGTTACTTGTAAAGTTTCCAAAAAATGTGTATAGGAAGAAGGCAATCCAACAATTAAAATTGTGGTCATGAAACTATCATCTACTGCTTGAAAACTAGCAGTTAGTATTTCCTGCTTAATGTTCTTAAGTCTAGAAATATATTCATGTACATCACCTCCTTTAGTCAATTTCTGTTGGAGAAAGTTTAATTGAATATCAAATTTCTTTGATTCATGTTGAGTATCAAATAAATCCTTAAAAACTTTCAAAGCAGACCATGCATCAATAGTATTTTCAATGTGAACATACATCTCATCATTAACTGAGTATTTAATGAGTGATAATGCTTTGACATTTTTAACTTCCCATTTTGCTAATGTAGTTGAATATGTAGGCTTATTTGGCTTAGTATATTCATTACTATATCACGCCAAAGTTCATTGTAAATGAGAGTACTTTCATTGAGACGTTTCCATGTCTTGTATGATTTTGTGCCTTCAAGTTTATCAGAGTCAGACAAAAAATTAATTAACTTTGACATTGTAGTGTTGAATCTTCACACCAAAAAGAAAAAAATCAAGCAAAAGATATCAAGATGAGCAACACACCATATGCATCACACAAAAAAATTATCTATCGGGGATTGGCCTTGACCCTCGTATAGTCGTTGAAACGGGAGAAAAATGACTGAGCTTGGCACTTGGCTCTAGTCAAATTCCAAGTAACTTTCAAAATTTAACTCACAATTCTCTTGCAAATTTTGATAAAACAATTCACCCCCCCCTCAAATTAAAATTACTTTGAGTTACAAAAATTTTTACCCAAAAGAAAAATTACTGCATAAAGAGAAAACAAATAAAAACAATTGTTATGACAACAATCCCATGCTATCGCAATCTGCTGGCAATATTTCACCAGGTGATGTCGTCTCTGTGGTGGCTCCCAACATTCACCCCAAATAAGACTTTCTTTCATTTAGAGTAAACAACTCTGTACATTTTGTGTACAAAGACTTAGATTAAATCATTAAATCATCCTGTTGTTGCACATGCTTCACCCATTGGGCCCTGATAGGAAGTTTTTTTTTTTTTTTAAACTGATTAACCGTGCATTCTATCTTAGGTTTTAGCAGTGTTCAAATAAATCAGGCTACCAATAAAGAGCAGTGTTCTCTTTCCAGTGTTCTTCTTCTTATCGTAATATAGATATGGCAAGGTCGCCTTTCCACATGCCTGTCAACTATTTGTAAGTCGTTCACCTATCAAAATACATTCGATCCAAGCCAAAAAAAAAAAAAATGTTTCACAATACTTGATGAAAAACGATTTATGGAAGTCGTCAATTCAATTGCAAGTTGTCTGGGATTCAATTACAACAACTCGGTTCTCTAATTTTACTGATGGGGTATGTAATGTAAAGCATAATACAGGGAAAGTTTTGAGGTTTAACTAAGATCTATACTGTATATCTTAGTCTAAACAAAAATACAATATATATATGGAGAGAACAGGAAATATTATCATCATATTAATCCATAAAATCACTAAAAAATAAATCTCAGATCGATAGTACAGGCCTAGAAGAATAAATAAACCCGCATAAAACTTCTCATACATTAGAGATAGAACATCCAAGTCTCAAATAGTTATTGCCTTACTAGTCATCGTAACAGAAACGGTGATTATTCTAACCCTTCAAATTTTACAGGTGGAAGAAATGCAAATCTTCTGGAGATCAATCGGGATTTTGTGTAATGAGAGGCACAGATTCTTCTTAGGGGGAATTTATGGACTCTGCAATTAATTTAGAATTCAGACCAGTATAGTAACACCATGATCATATCATAGCACAGGTTCAACCCTCTCTTACTCCATTCCTATTATCACCAGTTTCACACAAATTCTAGAATGATGTGAGGATCCTAGTCGGAACCTCAAAGAAATGTCAATCATCAACGCACCAGCAATGTCCATGCATAGAAATCGAACTATCTTACTTCATACCAATGGATATTCTTCACTCAGTTTATTCCACAACTGGAAATAAAGACATCTTTTCAAAGAGACTCTTGCTCTTCTGCTTGCAATTGTCTTGTCCATAGTCTATAATCAAATGAAGTCTACACAAACTTAGTGTAATCGGATTTTGCCAATGGGGCATTAAAAAAAATTTCCTTTTTCTTTTTAAAAAAAAATAAAAATTAAACTGACCAGTTTAC
The DNA here is from genome assembly GCA_032191745.1 of Picea mariana. Lineage (NCBI taxonomy): Eukaryota > Viridiplantae > Streptophyta > Pinopsida > Pinales > Pinaceae > Picea > Picea mariana. Next base: position 6,528 of record JASDQU010819050.1, on the reverse strand, counting down.
TGACAGGATACACCCACGTTTTTCTTTGGCCTTTAGAGATATAATCTCTTCCTCTGATAAGCTAATCTCCTCTTCTATTCAACTGCATTACTATAGCTATGATACCACAATAATGGAAGAAGTGTCCTCAAACACACACTTTTATTAAATAGGAAAATAAATTACATGTGAGAATTTGCAAGAGTTTACACCCGAACACCTCAACACTCTTGCAATGAGCAATATATAAGCTAAATGTCCTAACAAACTCTAGTTATGGATCACTGCTTAAATAAAAAAGTGTCCATTTAAAATAAATGTTATCTTAACAATATTCTAACTATACTCCTAATTTACAGCCTAAGATACGACACCTTTCTAGAGTCATATCTTTTACAACAATACTATATTTCTAAATGTCTTCATTTATTAATGAAATATTCTAGATTATTAATTTAATATTCTAAATTAATAATCATTTTATTCTAACTTTTTAAACTATGATATTTGTATTTTGGATCATCTAACATCTGGAATTAGTGGTCAAAGACTACTTTTATCCCTCGCTCTATCTGGTAAATGGTACTTCTTATAATAGCCTTCCCCTACAATAGGGAGTGTTGTGTCCCTTTTCTCGAAAATAAGTGAGGTTCCTCTTCTTTCTCCTAACATTCTCCCAACCTCTTAGACAGTAATACGTCCAGCCTCAAAACTAACACTTAGGGAAACTAGAATCCAATCATGAACCGGGAGTGAACCGGGAGTGAGGGGTGCAAACCGGGAGTGAGTGGTGCTCTAGCTAAAATCCTATGTCAGGAATCCAACAAATACAATGGTTCCTCAATCCCCGCTCAGGGCATAAAAGAATAACGGAGCAAAATGTTTTAGTTCCATGAGATGATGCAAGCTTGTTTAGGCATGGACTAGGTGAACAAATTATCCATCCTCTTCCGAGGCATGGTTTCATTAATTAGCCCCTAAATCCAAATGTTGCATTGCTTCTTACTAAGAAAAGCAATAGTTATCAAAATTGATGAAAAAAACTACTTCTGAGGGGCCGTAACTGGGAGTGAGGGGTGCTCTAGCTAAAATTCTATCACAGGAATCCATCGAAGTCGACGGTTCCTCAATCTGAGTCTCGGTTTTCATTTTATGCCCAGTTGCAAGTTGCATCCCAAACCATTTTGGGGACTCTTGACAATTCCTCCTCCAGGCATAAAAGCCTAACAGAGCATCATTTTTTAGCTTCATGAGATTTTGCATGCTTGTTTAGGCATGGACTAGGTAACCACATTGTCCATCCTCTCCTGAGGCATGGTTTCGTAAATTGAACCCCTAAATCCAAATGTTGCATTGCTTCTTACTGAGCAAAGCACTAGTTATCGAAATTGATGAAAAAAACAACTTCTAAGGGGTTGGAACCGAGAGTGAGGGGTGGTCTAGATAAAATCCCATGCCCGAAATCCAACAGAGACAATGGTTCTTCAATCCGAGTCTCGATTTTTTTTGTTATGCCCAGTTGCAATTCGCATCCCAAACCATTTCGGGGACTCTTGGTCAATTCCCACTCCGAGCATAAAAGACTAACAGAGAAACATTTTTGAGTTCCATGAGATGCTGGACGATTGTTTAGGCATGGACTAGGTGACTATATTTTCCATCTACTCTCGAGGCAGTGTTTCATAAATTGGACCCCTTAATCCAAATGTTGTTTTTCTTCAAACTAATAAAAATACTAGTTCTTGAAATCAATGAGTAAAGCAACTTTTGAGGCATGGCACCCAAGAGTGAGGGGTTCTCTAGTAGAAATCCTATCATAGTAATCCATTGGAATTGATGGTTCCTCAATCTGAGTCTCATTTTTTGTTTTATGCCCAGTTGCAAGTCACATCCCAAACCATTTCGGGGACTCTTGGCAATTCCTCCTCCGGGCTCCATGAGAATCGTTTTTGAGCTCCATGAGGTTTTGCATGCTTGTTTAGGCATGGACTAGGTGACCACATTTTCCATCCACTCCAGAGGCATGGTTTCATAAATTGGACCCCTAAATCCAAATGTGGCATTGCTTCTTACTGAGCAAAGCACTAGTTATCGAAATCGATGAAAAAAACAACTCCCAAGGGATTGGTTTTGGGCTTTAAATATGTCCTAAAAACAACCTCTATGCATCAACCAAAGGTAGGCGCTGGCACAAGCATTTTACTTGTCACCTACGTAGGTTCTTACCTTTCATTTTCAATACCTAGCCTCCAGAGATGCAACACCTATAAAGGAACAACAATCGTAAAGGGAACGACAGTTGTTCTATTCAAAGGAACAACGTGACTTGCAAAAGGAACAACAATTGGAACAAAAGGAACAACAGTCGTTACATTGGGCCGAACTAATGTTGAATTAATTGCATTGTAGTATTTACACAACTATCTAATTTGTCAACCCGGGGTTCGTAAACTGACGAAGCACATGCAAAGTATATGCAAGATTCAAGCAAGACTAATCTAATCTAATGTTTAAGCTACAACTGAAATTGAATCATTAATCTAACACACGACTAAAATAGAATAATTAATCTAACACACGACTTGGAATTGAATTAATCTAGTTGCATAAATGAAATTAATCTAAGAATGAGAAATTGCGTGAAGTAATTAATCTAGAAATGGAGAACTACATGAAGGAAAAGCAAGTACAACATGTGAAGAGTTAAATAACACAACAACATATGTGAGCTCACGCCAATGAAGAAATCTTATATTACAATAACCAAATCAATCTTCATAACAAACTAATAAAAGAATGAAAACCAAAACCATGAATCAAAGCTAAGAATCCCTTTCTCTTTCGAATCCTAATGACTACCATTAATGACTACTCTAATTCTCTACTTACAACTGAAATCTCATGAAGAGAGAGCACTCTCTTTTATACATGAGAGCCTTGAAGATAAGATAACCATCTCATTATTACAGATCCAATTCATACTCAGGGCATAAAAGACTAACGGAGAAACATTTTTGAGTTTTGTGAGATGTTGCAAGCTTGTTTAGGCATGGACTAGGTGACCAAATTATCCATCCACTCCCGAGGCATGGTTTCGTAAATTGGCCCCTTAATCCAAATGTTGCATTGCTTCAAACTGAGAAAAACACTAGTTCTCAAAATCAATGATTAAAGAAACTTTTGAGGCATGGCACCCATGAGTGAGGAGTTTTCTAGATGAAATCCTATCCCAGGAATCCATCGGAGTCGACGGTTCCTCAATTTGAGTCTCTATATTCGTTATATGCCCAGTTGCAAGTCGCATCCCAAACCATTTCGGGGACTCTTGGCCAATTTCTCCCAGGGGCATAAAAACCTAATGGAATAGCATTTTTGAGTTCCATGAGATGGTGCAAGATTGTTTAGGAATGGACTAGATGACCAAATTATCCATTCGCTCATGAGGCATGGTTTCATAAATTGGCCCCTTAATCCAAATGCCACATTGCTTCAAACTGAGCCAAACACTAGTTCTCAAAATCAAAGATTAAAGCAACTTCTAAGGCACGACACCCATGAGTGAGGGGTGCTCTAGATGAAATCCCATTCCAAGAATAAATCAGAGTCGACGGTTCCTCAATCCGAGTCTCGAGATTTGTTATATTCCCAGTTGCAAGTCGTATCCCAAACCATTTCGGGGACTCTTGGCCAGTTGCACCTGAGGGCATAAAAACATAACGCAAGAGCATTTTTTAGTTCCATGAGATTTTGCATGCTTGTTTAGGCATGGACTAGGTGACCACATTGTCCATCCACTCTATATGCATGGTTTCGTAAATTGGACCCCTAAATCCAAATGCTGCATTGTTTCTTGCTTAGCAAAGCACTAGTTATCGAAATCAATGAAAAAAAAAGTTTTGAGGGGTTGGAATGGAGAGTGAGGGGTGATATAGCTAAAATACTATTCCAAGAATCCAACAAAGATGACAATTCCTCAATCCGAGTCTCAGTTTTCATTTTATGCCCAGTTTCAATTCGCATACCAAACAATTTCGGGGACTCTTGGCCAATTCCCGCTCAGGGCATAAAAGGCTAACGGAGAATTTTTTTTGAGTGCTGTGAGATTATGCAAGCTTGTTTAGGCATGGACTAAGTGATCGAATTATCATTCCACTCCCGAGACATGGTTTTGTAAATTGGCCCCTTAATCCAAATGTTGCATTGCTTCAAACTGAGCAAAACAGTAGTTCTCGAAATCAATGATTAAAGCAACTTCTCAGGAATGGCACCCATGAGTGAGTTGTGATATAGATGAAATATTATCCTAGGAATCCATAAGAGTCTATGATTCCTCAATCCGAGTCTCAATATTCATTATATCCCTAGTTGCAAGTCGCATCCCAAACCATTTTGGGGACTCTTGGCCAATTGCTCCTAAGGGAATAAAAACCTAACGGAGAAACATTTTTGATCTCCATGAGATTTTTCATGATTTTTTAGGCATGGACTAGGTGACCACATTGTCCATCCTCTCCAGAGGCATGATTTAGTAAATTGGACCCATAAATCCAAATGTTGCATTGCTTCTTATTGAGCAAAGCACTAGTTATCGAAATCGATGAAAAAAACAACTTCCGAGGGGTTGGAATTGGGAGTGAGGGGTGCTCTAGCTAAAATCCTATGCCAATAATCCAACATAGATGACGGTTCCTCAATCAGAGACTCAATTTTTATTTTATGCCCAGTTTCAAGTTGCCTCCCAACCCATCTCGGGGACTCTTGGCCAATTCTTGCTCAAGGCATAGAAGACTAATGGAGAAACATTTTTTAGTTCCGTGATATGCTACAATATTGTTTAGGAATGGACTAGGTGACCAAATTATCTATCTGCTCCCTAGGCATGGTTTCATAAATTGGCCCCTTAATTCAAATGTTGCATTGCTTGAAACTGAGAAAAACACTAGTTCTTGAAATCAATTATTAAAGCAATTTCTGAGGCATGGCACCCGTGAGTGAGGGGTTCTCTAGATGAAATAATATCCTAGGAATCTATTGGATTCGATGGTTTCTCAATATGAGTCTTGATATTTTTTATATTCCCAGTTGCAAGTCGCATCCCAAACCATTTCGGGGACTCTTGGCCAATTGCTCCTGAGGGCATAAAAGCCTAACGAGGAAACATTTTTGAGTTCCCTGAGATGTTGTAAGATTGTTTAGGCATGGAGTAGGTGACTATATTTTCCATCCTCTCCCGAGGCAGTGTTTCATAAATATGACCCCTTAATCCAAATGTTGGTTTTCTTCAAACTAAGCAAAACACTAGTTATTGAAATCAATTAGTAAAGCAACTTCTGAGGTATGGCACCCGGGAGTGAGGGATAATCTATCTGAAATCCTATCCTAGGAATCCATCAAAGTCGACGTTTCCTCAATCCAAGTCTCGTTTTATGTTTTATGCCCAGTTGCAAGTCACATCCCAAACCATTTTGTGGACTCTTGGCAATTCCTCCTTTGGGCATAAAAGCCTAACGGAGCAGCATTTTTGAGCTCCATGAGATTTTGCATGCTTGTTTAGGCATGGAATAGGTGACCACATTGTCCATCCGCTCCCAAGGCATGGTTTCGTAAATTGGACCTCTAAGTCCAAATGTTGCATTGCTTCTTACTAAGCAAAGCACTAGTTATCAAAATCGATGAAAAAAACAAATTACAAGGGGTTGGAACCGTGAGTGAGGGGTAGTCTAGCTAAAATCCTATGCAAGGAATCCAACAGAGACAACGATTCCTCAATCCAAGTCTCGGTTTCCATTTTATGCCCAATTCCAATTCTAATCCCAAACCATTTCAAGGACTCTTGGCCAATTACTCTTGAGGGCATAAAGACTAACTAAATTCTACATGTCTCTGTCAACTAGCTACTATATCTTACTACCTTGAAAAAAGATTGCAACAATTTCAACTGCACATTGAGTTTAACAACCGCTACTTCCTACATAAAAATGTGTCTTGCACTATTGTTAACCATCGCCATAACTAACTTATTCTTCAACTTGGATTGAACAAAACTAATATTTGTATAGTTCTACTCTTGGCTTGCCTTAGACATATTGCCAAATAAAGCACCTAATATTTGCAACACACCAACTGATGGTTGGATTTCTTGCTCCATAGCATTGACCCTCATCTTCAATGGACATTTCTTATAATAATTCTAATTTGCATAAATCCAACAAACAACAACCTTACTCCATATGATAAATTTATAATGTCCTAGTGTTATCACATTAATATGTCCTTAATATGTCCAAAATCAAGAGGTATATCACGTTAAATTAGGTGGTTGACCACTAATATTGGTAATTGCACCCTAGTCTAATTGTGCATACAAAACTAAAGATATAAATTTTTTATTTAGAACTTTGAATATAGAAAAAAAAGTTCATAAATTAGAACTAGGATGATGATGGACTAATAACTAACAACACATGCACATGCAACTGAAGGTACAACCAAAAAGGTTGTTAAGAACCAAACATCAATATAGCATAGAAAAACCTCAGAAAAAGTACT
>JASDQU010819049.1:46780-61663 GCA_032191745.1 Picea mariana | reverse complement strand
TTGAGTATATCATCCATGTGTGCATTTCAACTGCGTGTGTTAAGCGAGAGAATTGATACAAATGAATTTGTTTGTATGAATTGGTAATCATAATGCAGTTGCCATTTTTTGGTGGTCCTGAGTCGTTCCATTTCAATATCAACTTTCTGTTTGACTTTGAATTTATATTTTGTAAGAGGACTTAGTAAATACAAGGAGTCTATGCTTCTGACACGGGACAATTTTGTGTATACAAGTCCATGTATCCAAATTCCAGCAGGCTGAAATGCAGCATTATCAAGTGTTAGTCCTTGTGATTTTGGACTGTACATGCACATACAAGTTTAATCAGAAACTATTTTTGAATTTTCAGTCGACCTGTCTTTGCTGATGTCGATACTGGCTTTGATATTTGCAAAATAGGTGTCCAATCACTTCTAGTGTTTGAATTATATAGATAAGACAATTTGCTTGCTTGTCGCTTGCCTATATGCGGTTCATGGAACTTACCCAAACGACATCAAGTTTTTCTGTTTTCGTATAGCCTTTGAGTATTCCATCTGCACCATTGACCAAGCCATCCTGTAAATCATAGTTATAGGCATATATTTCGACCAACATTTCTAATTTGAGGACAAGATGCAAAGGTAAAGTGGTTGTATGTTCATGATGTGGCACATTTCCATGGTTGTATTCTTCCAGGTCAATTGAATTGATGATGATATCATCGCCAGGCATGAGCGATAGCATGTGGCTGTTATGCATTGCAACATCCTTATTTGTGTAGAACAGGTAAGGGAACGTTGGGTCTGTTGGTGCAGGTTGCAAGCACCTCGAATTGATATATGTTAAGTCATCATATGTTTGGTTGTTTGTCTGCATTCTATTCAGAATTGCAATGAATGTTTGATCTGTCTAGTGCATTGTAGTATGCAATTCAAAGCATTTAATATTGTCTCTCTAGAAGTCATGTGTCATTGTTTCCATGTTAACAATAGGTTGTTCAAATATCAACGAATCTTGGATGGGGTGTGCCTAGTAAAGATCCCCACAGAATATCATGTCAATGTTTTCAAAGTATTTCATGTGCACATGTTTTATGCTTCTTAGTCGACTGTCAATGGAATACAAGAACCAACTTCCAATCAAATATGCTTCATCTATAAAGATAAGTTGGAGTTCCTCGTAAATCTTAGACAATGTATCCAACATTTCCTTTCTAAGTGGAAGAAACTGTGACTTGTTAAAAGGCATTAAAAATGCAGAGTGGACTGTTGTTCCACTTGCATTATATGCAGTTTTTCCTATGTATGCAACTATTAGGCCCTTTGGTTTCATAGGATCAGAGGAATTGTTTGAATCATAGATTCGTATAAGCATTCGGAACAATGCTTTTGCTGTGAATGTATTTTCTGTTCCTGCTCTACCTATAAGTAACAAGTGCACATGAGTGTCCATGTTCAAGCGTTTTTTAAGAGCAATGTCCTTTACAATTGTTTGTTGTTCTCGATTCAACAGATGTCTTATTCTTTGGTATTCATTATTACCAATTAGGAAAGGATGTTTTGTGACTTGAAAACCAAGATTGATACGTTTTTCACCTCCACCTGCTGGAGGACAAGGCAAATCCGCTTGTAAGTCATAGGACTCGCAAGGAGTTCTGGTTGTTTTTCGGTTTGTGAATGTCTCATAAGGATTGTTAGGGTTTTCTAGCTCATTAATTGTAATTTCTAGATCAGCCCATGTTGGATTAACATTGTAGGTAAATATAGCTTCATTGATGTGCACTATAGTCACAGAGGCAACATACACAGCCTCCCATGTAGACAATTTATGTTTTAATGTCTCTTCGTTTTCATCGAACGAAACGTACAACAATAGTTTTCATAGTCAAGATGTTTATTGTATTTGACAAACTGTATCACAGAGGGTTTTTTTCTTTTTGATATGGGTGCACCATTTTTTTTGTAATGCGATACAAATTCTGCTAAGAAGATATGCATAATAGGAGATGGACGCTAGAAGTAATTATCAACAATAGAGCGACATAACATGTCTTCTAAATTGTCAGGCTCTTGTTCTAGCAAAACTGGTGGTTTAAGCACATATGTGAGTTTTTCAAGTGGAGATGTGTTTATGAAGACACATTTTCTTGAACTACAAGTGAGGGGCAGGGAAAGTGCAATGTGAATTGCTTACTAAGCAGACATTTGTTGAATATTAAGCAATGTGTTGCCAAGTGTGTGTATCGTTTGTATGGCATCAATACGACTTCTTTCATGTTCTTTGCGTATTATTATGAATGCACTTGTCATAGATTTGTCAACCTTTTTCATATACGACGTACAGTAGGATGCTACAACATATGCATTGAGCATGTACTGCGCATCTGTATTTGCTTTCCACATAACTGGCATGTCCTTGGAGAAACTGTTGTTCCAAATATGGGAAAGTTTTTGTTTAAGGAAAACTTTTGATTGCTTAAGTGTACATTGTATGGATTTGATGTACTCATCTTCTGATAGATTTAGCTCTGTCAAGAACGCATTGAAGCTCATCAACTCGTCAAATTCTCCTTGTTCTAGAAATGCGAACACGGATTTAGATTTCTCAACAACAACATTGCCCTCTAAACTAAGTGGCTCTATGATTCTTGTAGCTCTCATTGGCGGCAAGGGAAAGTTGTATCTGTAATGCGAGTTATTTTGTTTTCTAAAACTTCTTGTATGGTAATGTCTATGAACTTTGGCAAGTTATGGATCTAAATGATCTGTGTTTCATGTTATGTACTTCTCCACAAATTGTCCGATCTCTGAGTTGTTGTCAGCTCCATAGACTGGTGCACCCTCTATCCACAACAATGCATGGTCATGTTCATTTCCCCTATTCTGGAATTCAGTCACAAAAAATTAGTTCGATATTTTTTCGAAAAACATTTCATCATGGCATATCAATTGTCTCAAAGCATTTATTCTATGTCTATAGTAGCGAGTACATGTCACTGGGTATTTTCTTATGAGGTAGTCAATGTGATTGTTTTTCAGTGTATCGATTTGTTTTTTACGTTTCCTGTTCCTATGCAAGTCAAATACGATAGCTACCAATGGATCCCAGCAATGCTCTGCACTTGTAAATGTGATGAAAAATGTTGGCAGGCCCAATTGCCAGATCATTGCAAAAATAGTTTTTTTTGTTTTGTTGCAAATAGTCAGGAGAGGTGTGAATGTTTTTGAAATCTATGTATCCAATATCAGATTTCATAATTTTTTCTAGGTTTACTTTGTACTTGACATCCTTGGCCAACAACTTTATTCCTTGTAACTGGCCTTTTCTTATTCAGACCCACATGTAGGAGATAACTTGCTCTACTATTATGCACATTGTTTTGAAAAACAAATTTTTTATGTGACAAGAGAAGTCATCGCTTGAATGTAGCAGCTCCCATCGGACTATTTTATGATAACTGAATCGTTCTGTAATGTCAGTGGCACGTGGATATCCATAGAAGAGTGTTGTAAATTTCATTTTCTCAGTGAATTTGTCCTTGAATATTCCAAGTGGACGCTGCCCCTCAGCAGGTGCAATTTCGACAATCTTGTCTTGCAAGTCACGAATGCACTGTGAATCAGTGAATCCATGCACCAATGTCTCAGAAGGTGTTTCATTCTCCGATTCATCACTTGTATCAAATTCACTAGCATTTTCGAGAGTCTCTGCAGAGTTGGCATCCTCTTCTGCAAGAACACTATTCCAGTTCTCATTTATACAAATGTTTTGTGCTTTGTACAGGGCCCTCGAACATAATTACTTTAATGCTTTCATAACAACATGCACACACACTTTTCTTGTTTGATAGGCATTTTTGTATCGCAAGCGTCTTTTCAGAGCCACAACAATTGTCATTGTATCGCTAATGAATTGTGGCAAGGATTTTTGCACAACATCTAGCTGAACAGGCACATTAATAATTGATCCTGTTAAGCCCATCTGGGGTCGTTTATAGCCCCAAGGTCTAATTTTGGCAAATGCAATTCACAGAGACACAAGTCTCTCCTCAAGTTCCATAACTGAACTTACATATGGTAGTGTTGTATTACATCTTATTTGCTCAGGGGTTGCAAATTGTGGCAATTTTCCATTTTCAAGCGACCGTTTGCATGGAAGACAAATTTTTCCAATGGAAAATGGTTTATCATGCACTGTCAAGCAAATCAAGCGTGAAAGACTTACTATTTTTTGAGAAATTCAATTGTTCACAAATTGTACACGCAATGGAAGGAGTGTCTTTAATTTGTTTCATGTACGTCTATCTTGCATTTTTATTTCGTAGGGAAGTATGAGTAGAAAGTGTTTTCTGGTTTTCATTGGTAGTAGTGCACGGTGTTGCTTCTAGGCCACAAAATGTGACAGTTGCATGACCATTCTCGAATATGTGACCATACCTGTTTTTGTTCTGTTGTGCACGAACAAATTTCTTTAGATTGTGATATGTGAGTTTCTCTCTAAAAGGAAGCGTAGAAATGTATTTTTTTTTCTCTCGCGCATGACCTTTTTCAAGTTGTGCTAACATACTCTACATTTCTTGTCCAAGGGCACGATGACCTGATGGAAACTGGGATTAATTTCACTCTGATTCAGGTTGTCATAACTTAGTGTATGTTTTTTGTTTAAGGGGTGTATGGCCTCATCACATCTGGGATGAATTTAACACATAACATTTTTCAAGTTGTGATAACTTACTCTACGTTTTTTGTTTAAGCCGTGTATGGCCTCATCACAACTGTGATGAATTTCATGCATGGATTTTTTGTTCAAGCCCTATATGGCCATATCGCAACCGGGAGGAATTTCATTCTCACTAAAAAGCATGCGACGCGTATGCAGATTCGATGCGGTTTGGCTGGCATGGACATTGAACCTTGAACCACTGATATGTCCAAGAAAAGGTTCATAATGGATATGTGTTGTATTTGTTTTCAAGGAGAGGATGTCAATTGTTCGATCGTAATTTGAATCAATAGGCCAGGAATGGACAGTGCCATCTGGTAAGGCCGACCAGACCTGGATATTTACTCTGAACATGATAGACAACCATTGCAAATAGAATATGCAACCCTCCACATTCCCTTTTTCATATGGCAGTGCCATGCTTACAAGGTATTCTTGCCAACTTCCAATTGCTGACATATTTTGTAGGAGATATGGCGAAAGGTGCTGATGCAAGCACCTAAAAGTCTATTGGTTGCCGCCTATAATTGCATTTCAAAAGTATTGTACAATGTAAAGATGCAACGACTGCACATCGAACTCCACTGCTACCAAACAAAAAATTGCATTGAACATACTATCTCCACAGCTAGACACAACAGTTGTTGCTAGCTGTAAACCATGGCAGTCTATGCGATGCATAATCCATTTCCACTGCGATTCAAGATCTTTGCAAATGAGGGACAAGTAAATATGAGCTTCTTCAACATTGCATATGGATATTTTTCTGTACAATAGTGGTTCATAATGACCACTGACAACATTGACATCATGGAACAAGATGCAATATGGATTGTCAGATGCAGTTTTGTTGAATAGTAGATATCTTGTTTTTCTTGTCAATGACCATATTCCAATTGATATATTGATCCAGTTAGAAAACCACTGTATACAAAATGTATCTCCCCAAAGTCCCCTCTCATGTGCAGGCAAAATTGTAGATGCAAACAACTGCATCTTTGAAAAATACGTAGCAACATCATGTATTCCATGCAACTGCCGAAGAAAATTAGATTCCAGTTCGTATTCATACGACTACAATGCCTCAACATCGCCATTTTTTAAATAGCCCAGGAAATAATCTATCAATCCATTTTGCAGGTTGGTCGATTAATAACAAAAATGTAGTAGAACCTGAAATGCATCAAAAAGGCAATCCCCTATAGTATACAAGAATGCATCCAATCTAAAAATCCCATTGCTATGCAAAACCTTGTCAATGTTGTCATGTATAATGGAGTGTGTATCTATTTCATACGAGTCAACATCTATTACTTATTTCATCTTTTGAACTATCATTTTGAAGTTGTTTGTTAGATACTTTCAATTTGCATGAAAACATAGAAAAGGGGAAAAAAAGAATAAAAGTAGGAAAAAAAAAGAGGAAAGCAAAATAGGAAAACTACAAGCATGGAACTGGGTACCAATCCCCGTATGTATCTTTCAACCTTCTTCTTGTCAACTTCAATCCCCCCTAGTCCCCATAGCAGATGACGAGAAAACAAACCCACACTGGAAAGAGAACCAAACAAAAAGAAACAACGCAAATAAATAACACCATAAATTTACTCAACAGAAAGATTGATTTGAACCTATTCATGGTGTGCATCCTACAAGCTTCTCAAAGACATAATTTTTTTTTGCAAAATACAAAGGACATGACAAAGGGAATAGTTGGACGCAATTTTCCGACCCATAGAATAAAAGCATTCCCTGCGTCTATACCCCGGTGGATGATTCCCTCTTGCGATAGCTCCAAACTACTTTTCGAAAACCCCTTTGCATTGCAATTTTCAAAATAGCTATGGATGTGGTAGCCGACATATGAAGACACATGGTTTCCAGGAACATAAATTAAGAGCATAGAGAAAGATGGTCCGCAACATAATTTCAAGGCAGGGACTCCCACCATTGAAAAATACCAACGAAACGATGGCACATAAACTTACCCGTCAACGAGGGATGACAATAGCTCAGCCCCAAAAACTGCAAACCACAACAACAGGTCCAACAACTTGCCAAGTTGAAGAACAAAAAACCAGTGAGCAACCAAAAAGAGGTCCAACTACAATTGCAGGACCTCAAATTTGCAAAGTTAAATCAAACAAGAACAAGGATCATGGAACGAACCAGTGAACAAGCATCGCCCACTGAACCACTGATGCCGGTGGAGGGCAATTCAACACAATTTCACTGCAAACAACACCATCAAAAAAATGGAACGAAACTGTATTTTAATGCCTCTGTACAATGAACATTTAAGACTACCAGACCTGTTAGGAAAACACTTAATACTGTCAGAACCGTCGAAGGGCGTAGTCCTGTGCAAACATTTAAGAAAAACTGCAGTGTGGAAGGCCTATTCTCTTGAAGCACGCAAGAATAAAGAAAAAATCACACATAGTAATATGCTAGAGAATGTATTCTAGCTACCAGAAAATGCTAAAGAAAACATTCGAACTAATGCTAGCATTAATCCACCTTTGACCAATGCATAAGAAAATATATGATTCAAAAAGATCATATACGATGAAATACTTTAGATATGCCAACATATATAACATTGGGAATAGAAAAGCTTGCAATAAGACCTCCAATCCGTTGTCCAATAAGATCATGACAAATATGGTACTTTTTATTATATAAAAATCGGTGTTTTCAGTTCCCTGGTTCCAACAATAGATAATATGGAAATATTTGTGGTCAATGGACAATCTAATACGAGGTCAACGAATTATCGATCGCTATAGTCCCTCTATTCCTATGACAGGGACTAATAAAGAGATGTAGAGTAGTTTTTTTTTCAAATAAAATGTACTAATCACAATAAGCTTACTGGGACGATTATTTTATAGTTTGTCTTCTTCTTATAATTGTTGTTTTACCTTTTGTCAAAAAACAAATATGGCCCAATCATAACCATTGAGCCCGTACTTGATGTAGCTTACTATTGAAGTAAAAGATGCCAAATAATGTTATTTTTTATTCCACATTAATTGGAAGCGTATTTTCATCACTTTTCTTTGATGTGATGTGCATTTTTTTATTCCGCATTAATTGGAAGCGTATTTTCATCACTGTTCTTTGATGTGATGTTGTAATAATATTTACACAACTTTATTTTTACTCAAAATCGATACATAGTTTCTAAGATCGGTTATCGGTTATAGTCTTTGGATTGCAAATTTATTTTATTTTTCTTCTCATTATGCACTATTCTGTAAAGATAACGTTATATTTTTAACATAAGTTTTTTTATGTGAAAAAAAAAAAAGCTTTGAAAAGTAAAGATTTTTTTTATTTTTAATCAAGAAATTTAAGTAGGGGTGTTTTCTTAAAAAGTAATGTTGACAAAGAAAAACACGATATAGTCCATTTTTAACAACCAAAACTATATTTTTAAAAATAAAATTATCATTAAAACTTTAAAAACAAAATCATATACTTTTAAACAATATTTAACCTTCATCTTATACATAAAACTAAATACTACCTTAATTATAATTTAACCATTTATTCATAAATATTTCTACCCTTCTTTTATTATTATAATAATTTTAATAACATTAAGCTTCTAGTGAAAATTCCACATTGTATTGATAATAATATAATCTTTTTACAAAATCAAAAAACATCATTAACAAAGACGTCCCATATATGGACAATCCAATACATAGAAGGGAAGCCATATAGACTTGATCAAAGACAAAAAAACTTACTAGTACCTTCATCTTTAGCAAAACGACAAAAAACTACAAGCTAGACTAGGATCTTCTTTCCACAAGGAGAACAGAAAAATACTAAGGCTTGTCCCAAAAGAGAGCAATGACAAAGAGAAGACCCCAGGATAATAAATACATATTTATGAAAAGGGTAGGGCCCTCTTGGCCATCAACCCAAAGATTATAAGAAATTCTCCCTCAGTTACTGGTAAGAGCGTTTTTTGAAAGGCAATCAACTTGTTTGTTTTCTCCCTTGTATATATGTGCAAAGGAGATAGAACTGAAGAGTGGGATGAGTTCATCAATTCTATCCTTCCATCCATCGATATTTTCCACCTTTAGCGCATCTTTTCAATTAAGCCAACCGATGATTATCTTAGAGTCCCCCAAAACATGTAAATCATAACCTGTGAGTCCAGCTTCTAGAGTTATTGTAGCCCAAGCTCTCATAAGTTCAACTCTGGAATTAGTACCTTTTCCGCAATTTAGGGTCCATCTGTATTATCTATGGTCAACAAGCTTTATGACACCACCAGCGCAACTAAGAACACCATTTTTCTGAGCAACCCCATCAAACCAATAAAGAGATTTATCTACAGGAAGAGTTGTGGCAGTAAACCTTGGAATACGATCTTTATGAAATTTCTTTGATACGCCCATAGCTCCTTGGGCTAGATACACAATTCTCTACAGTGAAGGTGACTTTTCTTCAAAGATGGACTTATCCCTGTTTATCCAAATATACCAACAAATATAGGCCAGAAGAGCATGAATATTAGAATTCTGAGATGCCCAATTTTGGAAACATTCATTCACCGTTTTGTTGTTCCATCCATTAGCTAGATTTAAAACCTTTTTAACTTCTTCCCAAACTGATATAGTGAAGGTGCAGTTTACAAATAAATATTTAGTTGATTCTCTTTTATTTTTGCACAAATTACATAAGCCCAACCCCTTCCATCCTCTCTTCTGCAAGTTTTTCCAGGATAAGATCTTGTTTTCTGCTAAAAGCCAAACGAAGAGCTTTATCTTCAAAGGGCAGTCCCACTTCCAAAGTTTCCTCCTCTATCCATTGATTTTGTATTTCCACAATTTATTGGATAAAGCTTCATAAACATTCTTAACGGATATATGGCCAGACATATCCCCCCCAGTCCAAATCAACTCGTCTTGTCTATCCACTAAAGATATATGAGAATCGATCAAGCTCTGCCTGTAGCTATCCCATTCCACTGCAAGATTCTCTTCCAACCCCAACTCAACACTACTAATCCAGCTTGATCCATCTGCGCTCCCAATCATCCTCCGGCTTGCTTGAAATAATAGATGAATATCCTTTTGATTTAGATGATTCACCAAATCCTAAGACAAAAAGGCGTCTTGTCCCAGGCCTAAAATCACATCTTTCCTGACTATAATTGAGTGTCCCGAGCCCGACTTCCATGCCATACACTGAAGAATGATTGACAAAGTGTTTCATATATTTTTCCACGACTGAGATCCATAAGAATAGACCGAATCTGTCGATCGAAGCCAAGTCAGGACTGATCCATGTAGAAAGTATTTGTCCTTTAGTACCCTTTGCCAAATTCTTGGTTTCATTAGAGCTCTCCACAAGGTGTTTGAAGCCAATTCTCTATAGAAAACAAAGATATTTTGAAGTCCCTAACCTCCATAATGTTTGGGTCTTGCTAAGGATTTCTAACTGTGTAAATGATACATACGCTTGAAATTGTTGTCTGACCAGAGGAAATTGATGCTCATCTTATGAATCCTATGAAGAATAGCAATCGAAATATTAGCAAGGGCCATCCAATAGACAGGTTGGCATTCTAAGATCACCTTTATCAAAACAAAACGTCCCCCAAGGGACAACCATCTGTTACACCAGCCAATTATCTTATTCTCGAATTTGTCAATTAGCCATTGCCAATCCTCTGATTTATAATTGTATGGTTTCAACACATACCCCAAATATTTAAATCCCAAAGAAATCTCTTTACAGGAAAATAGGAATGTATTGTATAG
This sequence comes from Picea mariana, assembly GCA_032191745.1. Taxonomy (NCBI): domain Eukaryota; kingdom Viridiplantae; phylum Streptophyta; class Pinopsida; order Pinales; family Pinaceae; genus Picea; species Picea mariana. Next base: position 51,167 of record JASDQU010819049.1, on the reverse strand, counting down.
ACTGCAGAGTTTCCGGAGAGACCCCCGAGTGTATAAATATGAACTTTTGATCCTTAATCACCAGGCCCGAGGCACTACAAAAAACTTGAATAATAACTTGTATTTTCTCCCACTCTAACGGGGACGCTCTTGTCATAATTAGAATATCATCAACAAATAACAGATGAAGAACCTTAATCAATCTAGAGACCTTAATTCCGGAAATAGTACCATCAACTTGTGCTTTTTTAAGAGCAAGACTAATACCTTCCATAACCATGATGAAAAGAAGGGGCAACAATGGACAACCCTGTCTAAGTCCTCTACTGCTTTTAAAAAAATTTGAAGCCTCCCCATTAATCAAAATAGCATAAGTAGTAGAGGAAATAAAAGCCATAATCCAATTGATAGTTGGAATATCGAAACTACACTGAAGCAATATTAACCTTAGGAAATCCCAATTGGTACAATCATAAGCCTTTTTTAAATCAAGTTTCAGAATTATGGCTTGTAGTTTTTTACTTTTAATACTATGTAAACAGTCCTGGGAAGTACTGATAGCATCGAGAATTTGCCTACCTTTAAGAAAGCCCAACTTCTCTTCTAATAATGATCTGGACAGAATTGGTCTAATTCTCTTAGCAATCACTTTTGCAATTATCTTATAGCATAAATTGCATAAGGAAATAGGATGAAAATCAGTGAACGTTGAGGGGTTATTCACTTTGGGGATTAGGGCCAGAAAAGTTGAGATAATCGAACTGATAACCTCCCCTCTAACTCTAGTTTCTTCAACCATATCTAATAAATCATGTCCAACCAACTCGAAAAAGGTTAAAAAGAGCTCAATAGTCCATCCATCTAGACCAGGACTTTTGTCCTTAGCAAAGCCCCTTAGAATCTCAAATATTTCATCCCTTGAAACAACCTTTTCTAGTAAAAGTAATTCATCCTCCCTTACAAAGCTAGGGAAAAACTTGACTGAGTTGATCTGATCTACAATAGAGTTTTGGACGGTATCTCTAAAGAAAGTTTTAAAATATTTTATTGCTTCATTCTTGATGGCTTGTTGCCTTCTGTGTCATCATAAATCTCCCAGATAAATTTTTTATTTTGCCTATAGCTAGCAAAATGGTGAAAGAACTTAGTGTTCTTATCACCACTTTTATTCCATATTGCTCTACTTTTCTGTCACCACATTTCTTCTTTTGCCAACAATAACTTCTTGCTATCTGCTTCAATATTGATCACTAGATGACCAATTTTTTATGTACTATTTACTTGAATAATCTGTTCATATCTATTTGTGAGGGCCTCTTCAATCTTATCCAAGTCCAACAAATCTCGAAGACGCTTCTCTGTAGCCCACAATTTGACTCATGCTTTTAAAGAGGTGAGTTTCCCCACCAGTCTCCGTTGAGCACCTGTAATATGTTGAAGACATGGATCATTCCAAACATCCCTTACCATCTCCATAAAGGACTCCTCCCCAATCCAAACAGGGTTTATCTTGAAAGGATAATAAATCATCAGAATCACCACACCAAACTCAAGGAAAACCGGTGCGTGATCAGACATGAAAGGAAATTGAACCCAAGTCATATATCTCAGAGTTGAAGCAATGAGATCCTAAGCTATATAAATCCTATCGAGCCGTTTTGCGATATTGTCATCCCCTGACCGACCATTCCTCCATGTAGGCACTGTCTCTGCAAGAGCAACATCCACTAAAGAATTAAAAAAAAGAAATTATTTGAAATAACCCGTCAAAGAGTCTTGTAATGTTGATTGTCCCCAAACCTCTACTAAAGAGGTGGTGATATTCAAATCTCCAGCAATAATGAGATCCTTATGAGCTAAAATACCTGTAGCATCCACCGAATCCCAGAAAGCTTTTCGATCCTGACAGGGTCCGTAAACATTCAAAAGAGTTAACTTTATGTTTTCCATTAGGGAGTGACTTGACAAAAGAATACCACCAAAGCTTAGAAAGGGATCTAGAGCAAAACAAATTGGATCCCAAGAAGCAAGTAATCCACTTGATGTCTCCACAGCACTAACAATGCATATCATCCAATCGGGCCTGAGCTTATTCATAAAAAGCCTTGCCTTATCTGCAACCACCCTAGTTTCTTGTAAGAAGATAATATTTGGAGAATGTTTTGTCAAAAGTCTATGATGGGAGGCTTGTTTAAGGGGTCCTCCAACCCCTCTAATATTGATGGAAACTAAAATCATGATTTATCCCTTGCCAAGTATTTCAATCCTCCAAGCACCCCAAGAACAATAAAAGTATTAGTAATTGTATGAGAAGTGGTGTCAGTAGACCCTGCCATCCTACGAGAACTTCTTGTTTTAATTGGCGAGACTTCGAACCCCAATCCCCTTGACCACGCTCAATCAAAAACGATATGGGGCCCCTTCCCTTGAATATCAAAAGAATTCCCTAAACTAGATGACCTAACCACAGGAGTAGAGCCCAAGAAGGTCGGAATCGACAAAGGGTTAGAATCCCTATTCATGGAAGGAATTAAATATGTTAACATTATGTGCAAGGCAGTGTCACTGAGAGTTGGTTTAGAAAAACCAGGGGCATCAAAAGTAACAAACTCAATACCAAAATGACTAATAGAATGTTTTGTTACCACCTAAGTAGGTGAAACCACATGAGGACTTGGAGAATTGTCCCCGTCCATAGCCAAATTCTCAAGAATAGTGTAAAAATTCTTTTCAGTTTCTAGAACCGGCCTTTGAGACTGGTCTGGGAAAAGGATAGGATTTAAGTGGTCACGCTCCCAAGACGTTAACGAAAAGTAAAGTTTGGAACAAACGTGTTTCAAATTACCAACAAAAGTCGTGTCCAAAGCTGCAGGGATTTACTTAGAACAGAGTCCCGGATAATCCATTGAATCTTCGACATCCCCCAACAATGTGACATTATCACCAAGTGAGTCATCCACTCTTCGTCCGGCAGGGAGCCATAGGTGTTTGGACACTCCTTTCTCAAATGATCGATCGTCCTGCAGAGAGAGCAGTGGAATGGTAGACCCAAATAGTCCAAACATTGTACAAACTAGAGACCCCGCCATTCAATCTCAAGAAATTCCAGAAGTCCTCCATGGATATCAACTTCAACAAGCACTTTAGCCATTCGTTTGTCCAAAGAAAAAAAGTCTGCATCATCTATTTTTAAGAAACGTCCAATGACATTCCCAACCGCTTCCAAAGCTTTAAAGTTCCACATCTGTAATGGGAGGCTCGGAAGGAGAACCCAAATATGCTGAAAACTAAAATATTTTGTTGTTGGATTAAAGCTTAGACACCACCTTTTCAACATTAAGCTTCCACCATCGAAACTCCAGAACTTGTTAAGAACCAGTTCTGAATCCTCCGGACACTTGAAAAAAAATCCCGACCAGCCTCGAGGCAACAAGAGCACCTTGGGGGTATATCCTAGCAAGGGTAACCAGTTCTTAAGCACCCACTGATCCAAAGAAGTGACACACTACAAACGATATGCCATTCTTCCTACTAACGCACAGAGCACCAAATTATAAGATTCTTCAGGACCTATATTCATACCTATGACCAGCTTCTGTTTTGTTCTCTTTGGTTTCCACACCTTCACTGTGTGTTTAGCTCGGGGTCCTATGCTCTATCCGACCACCTCTACCTTCAACCAAACCTTTATTAGGCTTGGAAACCTTCGAAGGACCATTCGAAAACCCTCCTAACCCTTGCGTCTGCTCAGTGGGTCTAGAAACCACAGAAGATCCGGCAGGGGGTACTACAACTTCTTTCAAAGAACAAAACTCCGAGGAATTCACACCCTGGTGCAAAAGGCGTGGTTCGCTAGGATGAGTAGGTAGGAAGGCTCCCACATTCAATTCAACATTAAAACGCTCGTCAGGGTGACAAATAGATTTAATAACTCCACTAGATGCATCCACCGAGGTGAATTACCATGCCCTCTCCCAATGATCCTCGTCGGCTGCACTCATGAGTGCACTGACTTCACTATCCATTAGGAAGAGCACTTGGGAGCCACTGGAAGCTCCACCGTTATAAACAATTGTGAAGGAGGAACAAAAAATCTCGTCAGAGTTATGGTATTCCAAGATTCAGGAGATAGGTAGTGTGTGACATGACAAGAACCATAACCGTAGTGAGAGAGCCTGCTAAAGGGCTTACACCTCCTCCTACACACTAAGAACTTAAACGAAAAGACTTAAAAACATGTACCATGTACAATAAAACTCCAAGACCCATTGCCCGCTCCCATGTTGCCAAATGTAGAGCTCGTGAATACATCCCATCCGCCATAATGTCCTACCCTTCCTGCTCAACTTTCAGTTTCCACAACTTTCAGTTTCCATTTGACTCTGGTTCCATTTTCCAAAGAGCCTAT
>JASDQU010819049.1:1594-31367 GCA_032191745.1 Picea mariana | reverse complement strand
GATTGCTTCAGACCATATAGTGACTTATTTAGCTTACAGACCAACTCTTTCTTTCCCTTCCTTACAAAGCCTTATGGCTGCTTCATGTATATTTCTTCTTCTAGATCCCCATGTAGGAATGTTGTCTTCACATCCATCTGTTCCACTTCAAGATCAAAGCAACAACAATAGATAAAAGAAAACTAATAGAAGTTAACTTAGAAACAGGAGAAAAAATATCACCAAAGTCAATTCCCTCTACCTGGGAATATCCTTTTTCTACTAACCGAGCTTTGCATTTCTCCACTTTACCTTGTGCATTAAAATTCTTCTTAAACAACCATTTGCTACCAACATATTTTCTTCCAGCTGGAAACTCAACTATATCCCATGCCTCATTCTTATCCAAGGAATCCATTTCTTCAACCATGGTCTTCTTCCAGAGTTTACTATCCTATGAAATCACTGCTTCCTTGACGGTTCTGGGATCATCATCAGTAATAGATAAAGCAAAATTGGAACAGAAATCAGGTGGACTATATCTTTCTGATTTCCTTTTATCTCTCACTAATATCCTCAATACTGGGGTATGAGGTTCTTCTTCTTCTTCTTCTTCTGCTTCCTCTTCTTCAAATGATTCAGATTTTGCATCATCCAACTCAAGATCTATTTTCTCAGGTTCGTCTTGCGTTGCTAGGAATTCATGTTTGGACACATCTTTTACCTCTCTGAAAACAACATCTCGACTGTAAACAGTCTTCTTGGTTTATGGGTTCCAAAGCTTATAACCTTTCACACCATCTTTATAACCGATAAATATACACTTTTCAGCCTTTTTATCCAGCTTACTCCTATTTTCCTTTGGACATGTACATAAGCATCACAACCAAACACTCTAATATGTTGAAGAGAGGGTTTCTTTCCAGACCATAACTCGTGTGGAGTTTTATCATCCAACGCCGATGAAGGTGATCGATTGACCAAGTAACATGATGTACCCATTGCCTCTGCCCAGAATTCTTGTCCTAACTCGGCACCGCTAAGCATGCTCCTTTCTTTTTCCATCAGTGTCCCGTTCATCCTTTCTGCAACTCCATTCTTCTGAGGAGTGTATGGAGTAGTCTTCTGCCTTGCTATACCACACTTCTTACAGAATTCTTCGAATTCATTTCTGCAGAATTTTCCACCATTATCTTCTTCTACAATCGTAATATTAACAGAGACAAGTTGACTTACCAGAGTATTAAAGGAATTTATATGTTCTATCATAGAATCTCCATCTTCCATCCTAAGATGATACAACTTCTTTCGAAGAAACAACTTGTTTACCAGGGACTTTGATTGATACAAATTCCCTAACTTATTCCATAGTTCCTTAGCTGTAGATTCTCCCGAGACATTCAACAACACCGAATCTGCTAGGCAGAGTCGAATAATACTCCTTGTTATTCTGTCAAACTTCTCCCAATCTTCTTTTGACATACCAGTAGGTGGTGTATTAGTAGTTTGTGTACTAGTAGGTTGTGTACCAGTCGTCTGTGTGCCAGTAGGCTGCGTACCGGTAGGTTGTGTACCAGGATCCACAAAGATCCATTGTTCTTTGTCTATAAGAAGGTCCTCCATCTTGAGCTTCCATAGCTCAAAGTTTTTTCCATTGAACTTCTCTATCTCAATTCTAGAATATCTCACCATTCCTCTTTATACACTCGAATAACCACTGCAAAATCTCCCACTAAAACCAGGTTTATCACAGACCCAAGATAAACTTGATCTATCAAGACCGAGCAAAACCCTCAGCAACAAAGGCATCCCTCTAAAGCCAAAAACGAGATTTGATACCACATGTAAGTTTTAAACCTGTGAAGTAAATCAATGCATATAGATTCTTAACCAAAACAAAATTTAATCAATGGATCATACACATAGTACACAGAGATTTATACCGGAAACCCTCAACCAGGGAAAACCTCTCTTATATTCATTATATCAAATTTCACCATTCACCATACAATATATACATTGTTTTTAGGTATTCTGTAGATACCAAAACCCTAATCCCTTAATCCAGGATTAATTTAGAAAAGCGCTAAAAATAGCAAAATCCGCTAAAAATAACAAAAACCGCCTAGGGATCGTCAAACGCAGTTGTCGAATCTGACGCGCCCACACGCACACATGCAAAGAATATAACATATACCCAACAAGACACACAAAGGAAAATACATGGCCATAATGGAGGAATCAACTTATATATTAAATGAAATTATAGAAAAAAGAGATCTAAACATTTAGGTCCTTGAAAATCTTCCTAACTTGCTCTAGAGTAACAAAAATAATGACAATAAAACCCTTGTAAAGAGTCATAGGGCCATTCACTTTGATGGTATTCATAACACAATCAAAGGCTCCAGAATAAGGTGTCGACTATCCTGGTTTACGGTTCATATTCATAGTATGATTCTTTATAACATCCACGGGATTTGAAACCATGACATACACAAACCCTACATTGGAGCTAGTTGTGACATGCGTTCCCAAGCCATCTTTCATAATGTTGTGGAAGATTATGGTCTCCTTGATCTGATCATAGGAGGCCAACTATGATGTTATCATGATCATGGCCCTCTTGAAGATCAAGGATGACCCTGTCCAGAGCAAAATAACACCCTCTTATCGAACCATGCAACCAATGGCATCGAGAATTATCATGTAGTTGTGAATCTTGGCAACCAGGAAGCGTCCATTTACTTGCATTCTCACCATGGCCACATCCTCGAGGTTATTCATAGTGGCATCAATGCCTCCAACGATCAAACCCATAGTGATCTTCTTGACAAGGGATAGGTTCCACGATAAACCCAGATCCTGCCACTTCTCCTTTAGAATCTCATATAGACCCATGTGAGTGGTCGAGTATAGGACCTACCAAAGCATGGTTGCAGAGATACTAGAAAAGAGCACAAACACCCCCTCTATATGAACCACACGAATTCCCATAGAGATTAGCAAAGGTAAAAGTAGGCAAAAAAAATTCACCTTGTAGTTGCATGCACACCTTTATCAGATTCAGACTATGTGTGTTACATCCTGCCACAATTGAGGCAATAGCTCCTTCCAAATTAACTCCTTGAAAACCATTTTTCTAGAAAAAACACCACCTTAGCACCCAAGAAAAGAATGCCTCTCTCTTAAACTCTCTCGTTCAACTAAATTGAGGCAATACATCTGCACATGTACATCATCGCATAGCAAACTCCTAGTACAATAGTTGTTGATGTTATCAATAATAGAATATTGGTATGCATATGCATATGCCTAAAAAATGTTTTTTTACATATATACATTAAAAATAAAAGTTAATTACTAGTTTAATGAAAGTTGATTATATATACATATATTATAAGTTTACAAATATAAAAGTTAGCAATAAAGTTAATTATACATCTTCATCACATATATAGGTTGCACAGATATAGCTTCCACACAGGTATCTCTGTTGGTTGGTGTAGAAACAATTTTTATATTTATGGCAATCTGATTTTCCAAGTTTACAACACTCACTCTGGATACTTGTATCTATTTTAAGTGACAATTTTTATAAAGAATAGGTATATAAACTAAAAAAAGTGTTTCTATGTAAAGTATGTGCATGCTAGAATTGCAGAAAGAAAGTCACATTCCCTTGCATGTCCTCACAAGCACATCATTTGCACAATGAAGACTTAGTCTAATCTAAAACCTTGTGCAGATAATTGATATTAGTCACCGTCCCACACTCCTCCACTTTGCAACTTCACACTTTTAGTAGTTCATGAAAGGATTTTATACATATGCCTAAAAAAAAAAAATGTGAACATATTTATCTACCAAAGACTTATTTGTTGTGCACAGACACATTGTCCACATAGGTATATCTTTTGCATGTCTGCACAAGAAAATTGTAGTGTAATTTGAAGCCTTGTGCAAATAATTCATAATAGTCACCGTCTTGCACTCCCGCACTTGGAAACTCTGCACCGTCCATTGGTTCCAGTGCACAAATTGTCACTAGAAATGTAATTTGCTTGATAGCTAAGTCGTTTATGATAATTTAATTTTTAAACATTTTTAGATTGTTCAATGTCAAAGAATACATTGTAAATAAGTGAAGTGTTCGACATATATATATTGGGAAAAGATATATCTTCGGCACATACAAGTCATTCAGACAACAATACGTTCTGGGCATCTACACATCATATGTAGTGTACAACTAAGAGAATCAAAATTCTTCTATGCATATGTTTAACTTAATAAATATTGTTGAATCAAATTGATTTCAACTAACAATGTGTATTAGAAAAAACAACTAAAAACATGTCATAGAACTTACTAAAAGGAAGTGTTTAGAGATAAATATAAAGAGGAAATAATGTAACATGTATCGAAGTGGATCTGTGGAGGCAACAAAGAAAAGTGTGCAAATGTTATGATGTGTGGGAAATAATATAAATTATAATATGAAGCCTTATGTGGATAATTGATATCAGTCATCATCCCACATTGTTCCACTTTGCAACTTCGCAATTTTTAATAGTTTACAAAATGCTTTTATGCATATGCCTAACAAAAAAAATATTATTAAACATATTTGTCTACCGCAAAGTTATTTGTTGCACACAGACACATCGTCCACACAAATATTTCCTCTCCACACCCGCATAGGCAAGCGCTAGTGTAATTTGAATCCTTGTGCAAATAATTCATAGCATTCATTGTCATGCACTCTCGCACTTGGAAACTCTGCACTTCCATTGGCTCCATCGCACAGATTCTCACTAGCAATGTAATTTGTTTGATAACTGAGTCATTTATGCCAATTTTGTTTTTAAACATTTTTAAATTATTTAATGTTGAAGAAAACATTGTAAATAAGTGAATTGTTCGATATATATATATCTTCCGCACACACAAATATTTCGCACAACCATATCTTCTTGGCGTCTCCACAACAAATGTGTCATACACCTAACATAATCAAAATGCTTCTATGCATATGTTTGAATTAATTAAAACTGTTGAATTGAATTCATTTCAACTAACAAAGTATATTAGAAAAAAAAATTAAAAACATTTGTCATAGAACTTACTAAAAGGAAGTATTTAGAGCTAAAGATATAGAGGAAGCAATCAAACATGCGTTGAAGTGGATTTACGGAGGCAATAAATAAAATTTTGTGGATGTTACAATGTGAGGGAAACAATGTAAAGTATGGACAACTTAGGTTTTTCGGAAATCAAATACAGTAGAGTTTCCCTGACAACAAAGGTTCCTATGACAATCTCGTTGTTGGTATACATGCCTCTTTCAACAAAGCTGACACAAAATGCTTCTATTCAAAGTATATTCACATTAGAATTGTGGAAAGCAAGGAATATGCCTCGCACATCTGCACAGGTATATCGTTCGAACAACGAAGACTTTGTCTAATCAAAGACATTGTCCCGATAATTGATGTCACTCATCATGCTGCACCACAACACTTTGCAACTTCGTATTTTTAATAGTTTACATAATTCTCTTATGCATATGCCTAACTAAAAAAATATTTTTAAATGTATTTTATTTATGGGACAGATATTCATTGTGCAAAAACACATCGTCTACACAAATATATCTTTCACACGTCCACACAGTCTAGCTCTAGTGTAATTTCAACCCTTTTGCAGATAATTCATAACAATCATCCTCCTACACTTTGCAATTATGCATGTACATTGGTTCCATCACACAGATTCTCACCAACAATGTAACTTTCTTGATAACTGACCCAGTTATGAAAATTTTGTTCTTAAACATTTTGAAGTCTTTGCAACGAGAAAATTTTGCATAAAATTTAGGAAAAAAGGTAAATTATTCAATGTCGAAGAAAACATTGTAAAAAAGTGAAGTGTTTGACATATATAACTTGGGAAGAGATATATCTCTGACACACATATATCGTCCACACATCCATATGCTTTGGGCATTCGTGCAACATATGCATTGTATAGATAACAGATTCAAAATGCTTTTATGCAAATGTTTAACTTAAAAAATACTATTAAATTGAATTTTTGTCAACTAAAACAATGCTTGGCCAAGTTAAAATATACAAATGTCTTTTAAATAAGATCTGTAAAAAGTGAAGTCGTTTGTCCAAACTGACTAGGATTAGGGCTCCCACGAACCATAAAATAGAAGAAATATATGGAACAAAGAAAGACACATAGTTATAAATGGATATTAAGCTTTGACAAAGCATACAAGAGGTAATTTTGGCACATTACAAAGTGATGAAAAAAAAGAAGAAAAAAAAAGATGAAATGCTTGTTTGATTACTCACCAGGAAGGAAGTTTTTTGTTGTTACGATTTGTTTGTTGTACATATTCATGTGGTTTTATAGGATTTGTTTATTGGGCCTATTGTTAAACTATTTCTGGTGCTTATTTTGGGATGACAATTTACACCCTGGTGTTCTTGATGTAGCTATCAATAAATCTTTGCATTGGCCCGATGGTTGTTTCTTTCTTCACACAAAGAGTGAAAATATGTTCCTCTACTTCTTTGCATTCCAGTTGTACGTAGTCGATGGGTGAAAAACGATCTTCATTTTTATTGACAAATGTAACAAGCCACTATTTTAGTTCCTCGTCATCAAATTGACTGAGACTATTGAATTCATTACCCAATGTGGTTTTCATTGTGGCCAACTTACTATCAAGCTCTTCTTTGGTGATTATGGATAAATTCCTGATAAGATATGTTTTAGAAAAATAGGATCACAGAGCAATAAAATAAAACAAATGTGGAAATAAAACACAGAAGATACACAATACAATAGAGACATAGATATACGTGGTTCACCCAGTGTGGGCTACGTCCACCAGATAAATTTACAGGTCCTTCCTTGTTATTATCTAACAAAATGAAGGGATACAACCTACAAAACACCTGCTACAACTTCCTATTCTTTCTCTCATAGTCTCCTCTCTCAGAATACAATATTTGCGATAATACGTACTTGCAGTACAATTCCCTTATAATAGAGGGTTTCCTTCTAGGGAAAAAAAACTCTAAAAATAACTTCTACCGTTAGATATGCGACCTTATAATGAATGGTCCAGATTGACTATGAAATTACAATATTTTACAAGGCAAATTTTCCCAATATTTTGCTTTGAGGGCACTGCCCCCAAATCCCCCGCCAAGGGGGGGCTACAAAAATTGTCCCCCCCCCCGCCCCCAGCGAAATTTGTGGGGGGATAAGCCCCCCCACACCCCCCGTTAGTGAATGGGGTCGAAGCATGGTTGAAACAAACCTCTAAATCATGAATATAATCAGGCTCCACAACCAACAATATGGGCCTTGCAGTTCCTTAACAGTAGCAATTACTTTTAAAGTAGCATTTTCCCTTCTTTCATGGATCTTTTAAGTGACTATTACACCTTCTAGGACATATATTCATGCTTCCTGACCTTCCTTTATTTGCATTATTATATCTTATGAGGGAATCCATTTCTGGATTCTTTGATACTCATTCATACTAGTGACTCGTGCGATGAAAGTATTTACCTCGTTTTGATAATACTCTTGATCATTCTACAAATATTTTTTCAAACGGTCAGTGAAATTTGTAATCCTTTTTGAAATATTACATAGAGTGATATTGACCTCCCATGCCTCTTTGATTATGTCTAGTCTTATGTTAATGTTTTCAAAAACATATTGTCTAACTCCATTCAACAATTGAAGGGATTTTGTGATTGGATTTGAGGTTCTGGGAGTGCTTGGAAGAGTGTGTTTTGTTGGAAGTATGGCCAATGGATTTGCAAACAGTGGCTTTAGAGTTAGTGCATCCTCAATCTCACTTATTCTCTTCTTCAATATAATAGTGTGTAACTCCTACTTGGAAATAGAATCATGAAGGGCATCTCCTGTGCATTGATGTAGTTCCATGAGTGTAGATGGTCCAATTACTGAAACATCTAGGTCATCAGTTCAGCAGTGATCAACGACCTTTCTATTTTTAACACTAACCTTCTCTATGCGTAGTTTTCTTTGGTTCTTTTGGTATTGAGTGTTGTGAAGCATCAAAGAATGATGTCCAAACAACATTGATTCTTATTTGGTGAGATCCTGTGTAAGTTTCTCTCTTTTTTCAATTCTTTGGGCTACCCAGTCGGGTAGCTTTGTACTGTGGATTTGCATATCATCGACATATCCTGGAATTTTTTCTACTTCTTGGGCCTCCTGAATCTTGGGAATTGTCTTTGTTTAGCTTACGTTTCATTTTTGGTTGTGACACTAGATGTGTTCATTTAATATTGACATGGCATGGTTTCCCTCCACCATCACCTCTAGCACACGCATCATTACTCTCTTCTCTATTNATTTACATTGTCCTGTTGTGTTGTTTGTCCAGAGGAGGAGCTCTTAGATGTTTGGGGATTGGAAATAGATTGGACATTGGTGATGTTTTTTCCCCTTTGTCTTGTCCTTCTTTGATTTTTCATATTTGAGCTTATTTATGTTGCCAAGTCCTTTTTGCGTCCACTAATATCCTTTTTGGAACAATGATCATCATCGATTTCCTCATCAATTTGTGTGAACAAATTACTGTACCTTATGGATTTTATGTATTGAGAAAAAAAACTCTGGGGGTCAAAACTGCTTAGAGGTTTTGCTTCCTTTAGATCAAATGTAGTAAGTATTTCTAAGACCTCTTTGAGATGGGATATATTCTTGACCCTTGTGTCCCCAACTTGAAAAGGAAATGAAATGAACCTTCTTTTTCTTTTCCTGTCAAATGTAATGCACCAACTTTTATACTGGCAACAAACATATGCAACAAAATATGTATCGCATACAAACATAGCAGTAGATGGGGATTTTCTTGGCAACCATACAACCATATGTATGTATGGTTTTCATCTTGAATACAAAGGCCTTTTCCGTTCAGGAATTGCTCAGCCTTCTAATTTATTCTCCTGGGCTCTGTCCCAACCAACACGTTTATGAATTGTTTAACAAAACTATCTTGAACAATGCAAAAATTGTATCTTTCTTTACGTTTAGATGTATAGGGTGTCAGAATTAGACCGGTTCATTATGTGTATATACATTCTCTTTAACAGAGAGACTTTCAAATACATTACAATAATCAATTGTGAAAACCAGATATGCAACCATATAAAAACTTTGAACACTTAAGTAATTGCCCAATTAAGAACAAAGTTCATCTGATATCAACTTTGCCCAATCAAACATGGCATATTTATAGAACATAAAGTACAATGTGTATAATGTTAACCTGGGTATGTGTGAATTGGACTGCCCACCAGCTCCATGCGCAAACAACGATGAAAATTCCCAGTATGGCTCTTGTATCAAAGTTATGTCAATTGTTGAAAGGTCCTTCGACATATTTGCAGACAGTAGCAAAAATCCTCCCAAAAAATTGGCACCACTTTCCTGGGACGCTAGGAATGTGTCTGCTTCCGCAATCTTGAAAGATTTATTTGCAACAGGAAGTCGAAGCATTCTGTTGAAGGCCTTTAGAGTTATAAACATGATATTCTTTCATTTTTTTGCCATCTTAATCATTTTTTTCCTTCTATCGAATCTTCGAGCACAGTAGGACACGAGTTCCTTACAGTCGAAAACAATAGGTACACAGTCGGCATTGACAAGCCTTTTGATTCAGAGTTTTTATGTTTGTTGTTCTTCGACAATCTTTATCAGGAACCATTTGTAGGATGTATACCAGTGGAAATCATTATTCTCTTTGGCAAGTGAATTGATAATATCACCACAAAATGGCTTGGTTCTCTTTCTATTTTCCATTTGACTATTTTTTAGATCGACCTTACATACATGAAGATTAGAAATAATATATTACTAAGGCCCATTTTCTTTAAAGCTAAGTTCATGTCACGTATTTAGTACGATGTCCTTCCACACATATGAACTTTTTTAGAACATGCGTAATCATAATTAGAAACCATTAAGCAGTGCATAGAACAATGCAATATTTACTTTGAATTATCCATGATTTCCATGCATTCTTCCTCAGTTGGTGCAAATCAAATTGTCATAAAAGCTTCCATTTGACTACAATTTATATTGATTTCCAGAATCGGTGGTGGAAAGGTATCAAATGTATAGAGAAAATCAATTGCGCAACATATGCATGTGCCATATGTGAAGATAAGATAGTAGCAAAAGAATCTGTGCAAGGTGGAAAATTTCTAACTGAAGAGGCTTTTGGTAGTGAGTTTTTTGGGATGTTCCTACATATTCAATTAGTACATGGTTTGGATGGTAGATGTCCACAACTTCTATACCAATTATCAATCTACAGTCATTGTCACCTGACAGTTTCTACAAAGTTAATGTTCATGTCATATTATTTAACTTTAGTAACTAAGTTTGTCTATCGCCCATGTGTATATTGTATCTTCTATACACGTGTTTCTTTAAATGTACTTTGAAATAGGTGAATGTTATAAATAGTACATTGTGAAGGTTGCATTGCTTTAAAGTCCAATTGCATAGGGAATATTTAGTAGCATGTTCTTTTTACACGTTACTTGCTTACCACTACGCAAAATTAATAATACAAAGAATTGTACAACTCATAGAAATCCGTGACATTTACTTCACACAGCTGCTTAATAGCCTCCGTTTTTTATCATATCTGACCAAATATAATTGTCATAAATCACTTGGTTACCATGCAAATCAAATTGTTTGTCAGAATCCATGTTGTGAAATGGACTCTAACTTCGCGCAATTGCTTGACAGCCTCCATTTTGTTGTAAATACGACCAAATCTATGTTCCATAAATGGCTTGATTGTCGTGCAAATTAGGTCACTTCTTAGAATTCACCGTGTCGAATGATTTCAAATGTGATAGTGTGGCATCCTTGGACTGGGAAAGACATTGCTTCCTTCTAACTGTTATTCCTTTGCAAATGTTAAATGAAATGTTTATGGCAATGCGGTGTGTTTCAAAAATATCATTATCAAAAAACATTCTCGATGTAAAGATTATTGATGATTTCTACAATCCTTTTCATTAATTGTATGCACAGTGCATGACTAGTGATGTGTTTTGCAGATATGCATTGGATCGTTGGTATTTGCAGTTTCAATACCAACTATCAATCTATGTTGTTGGTCATTTAACAATGTGGATAAAGGATATTTCCATGCCATATTGTTCAAATTTGGCAAGAGACTATGCCTATGGATGTTGTTCAAATTGTGTATGAAGCAATATTGTTGTTGGGAGATGAGATGGATACCCTATGCAGAGAAAAAAATGGTGGTTTCTTTTCTTAACCGCTATACTTGTATTTTCTTCAATCTACTTTTCTATATGTGAAACATATGAATAGTTCATTACAGAAGTCCAATTGGTTTATGCCAAACTTGACATTCACTTGTCACTGCCCCTGAATACTCTTTGTCACATCGCAAATCCAAACAAATCAAGTTGCAATAAATCACTTCCTTATTGAGAAAATCAGGTACATAACAAAAAAATAGGGCGCACAACAATTGCAACTGCAAAGTGCCTCAACCAAAAATTTATGGCTTTTTACATAGTTCAACTTTGTTTTGAGCCACAAATTATTTTGGTTTGTGTTTGATTGGTCCTTCAAAATAATCCTATGCTCGAAGGCACAAGAGATAATTATTTTTTGTTTATTTGTTATATAAATTAATTATTAATATTAATAATGTTATGCTGGCAATCACAAGATATCATTATCTGTCATTTGAGAATTTTAATAAATATAATAATTGTATAACTGAACCAAGAATATTGTTATGCTAGTCCCAAAATATGATTACCTATAATTCTCTTTAATGTTATCCTAGCTACAAAATACAATTATATATATTTTAAATGTTTTTATTGATACAGATAATAATAAAAAGAACATAATACAAATAAAATACCAATTATAATAATAAAACGCAATCTTATTGCAGTGCTAATAGTGGAAATTTAATAGGTAATTTAATTAAACAATTGTAACCAATGGTTGGAATGAGTGCATGTACGAGAATTTAATAAGCAATTTAGTTATGCAGTGGTCGAAAATGGTTTGAACACATGCATGTACATGTGTGGAACAAGTGAAAGTGTGACTCTCAAAGTTTAGATGTACTGGTCTCGAATAGTTATGTTCTATTTACCAATTGTTTGATGTGATGAAGATGTATTTAGTTAAGGTTAATTAACTCAATAATTATTTTTTTATTAAATTAATAAATAATTATTAATTTGTCCATTGGATGTAGCTTGGGTGGTTAGGAGGAATGATTCTTACCCTCGCCACCCAGGTTCTAATCCTTGGAGTGACATGTTGTGCCCTTAAATGGGTCTATAAGATGCTCTTGTTGTTGAGCCCACGATATTCCGAAAATGTTCAGTCACCCCATGTTCTCTCCCGGATTTCAGGGAGGTTACTTGTGGATGTAGCGAGAACTGATTTTCTGTGCCATGAACCACATGAAATGTTTTTATTAATCTTTTTAATTGTATTTATAGTGCTATGTAAAACCATTTTGAGAATTGTTTTTATACCGATTAATAGACTGTAATGTTCTTGACTTGGCTAGTCTAGGAAACTCTGCTAATGTGTGTGTAGGATTAATTGTTTACAACATATAAATGAGCATTCAAATAATAATGGCGACAAAAGATTGCAAATCTTATATTATGAAATATCCATGGAGTACACATGTCGAATGTGGCTGAATAAAATAAATCATTTAGCTAGATAAATGAAAAAAGGATCTTAACTGAAATACAATAGAAACTAAAAAAATAATACCCGATACCTGAAGAATGTTGTGGAATGCAATGGATGAGATGAAGAACTATTGCAGATATGACATCTTGTATGACAACTGCTGCAAGTCTGGAAAGTTCGCCCTGGTGGCTATACCTCTAAAAAATGCCTGGAAATTGTCCCAAATAATGTGCCATGCTCTGCCTCACAGTCCTGGTGACTGTCCAGACCTAAACTGGTGTATCTAGTTCCCAGATGGATCCCCCTGGGGAAAATGCGCCTCCTATGCTCTGGAAAACTATGCCTTAGAGATTCCACCACCAGAATCGGTTGATGTGTGTCTCAAACTAATCACCCAGGTCTACTGTGAAATGGGCCGGAAGGATTTCCCCAGATCTGAACCGATGATCGCTCAGGAACCCCGAATGTGTCCTTCCCAAGTGTTACACTCCCAATGTCCAGAAAGTGCACCCCAAATGATTCATCTATCAAAATATGACGAGGAACCAAGAAAAAGATGCGCCTTTCCATCCTCTCAACTGGGTTGGAGGGGAATCTATGAACTCTTCGTGAAAGGGACAAGTCGATCCACTAAACCTCCTCAGAATTTGCATCCTCACCCTGAATGAGTGCGCCCTTGCTGCTACAACCTGTGAAAGTGTTGTTGACTATCGATGGAAGATCTGTGTGACCTCCTCGGTGACTAGGGTGTGTCTCTCAACACCAAAATCATCCACTGGTGTATTCCTCCTAGAATCCACTGGCTACCTCTACTGAGATGCGCCTCTCTCCTCAATGACAAGTCAAAATCTACATAATAATGAATTAGGTCACTGAACCTTCTGTTATAGCTTCCTGAAACCCTAATTCGTTGTTGAATTATATTTTTAGCTCGTATGATCTATTTTTAGCTCAAATTGGCTTAACATCTCTTTTAGCTACTTTTAGCTCAATGTCACTTTCCGAATATAACACCTTTGACTGGAGTGACCTCTAGTAACCCTGTTTACCCCTTTCTGGCCATGGCTATAGTCTAATAGGAGAGTTTAGACCATTAAGCCTCCTCTCTAGAGATTCTATTTGGAAAGGGACATTACAATCATCCCTTCTCGAAATTGCTTGTCCTCAAGCAATACCAATTCAGGGTGTTGCAACACTTGCTCGCTCTCCCAAGTATTGTACTCTACTGAAATCCCTCTCCATATTATCAAACACTCTATGATGACCTTGCTCTTCAATTTCTGTTCCTGGAACTCCAGTACCTCCTTTGGAACCAACTCCAATTTTATCTCCTCATCTAATGGGGGAAGCTCCTCTGATGTGTTGATGAATTGTCCCACTATCTTTTTTAGGAAATATACGTGGGACACGTTATGAATATTTCTCCCCTATGGAAGCTTTAGCTCATAAGCAACCTTGCCTACTCGACACATGATCCTGTAAGGACCATAAAATTTGGGCTTGAGCTTCTCGACCCCACTCTTCTTCAGAGATGATTGTCTGTAAAGTTGGATTCTCAAGAAAACCAAATACCCAACCTCAAATCTACGCTCTCTCTTGTGCCTATCCGCACTCATTTTTTTTCGGTTATGTGCCATCTGCAAATTCTATTTCAACAACTTGAGAATCTCATGACTCTTTGTGCTCCAATCCTTGGCCTTGGGAGCTCTTTTATCCCTTAAAACCAAGTCTACCAAAGTGGGAGCATTGTATCCATACAATTCTCGGAAGGGTATCATACCAATGGACATGTGGAAAGTGGTGTTGTAGGAATGCTCTCCTAAATGTAGTCACTTGACCCATGTTCCCTGATGTCCACCTACATAGTTTCACAAATACCCTTCAACCCACTTGTTGACAATCTTGGTCTGCCCATCTATCTGACGGTGATAGATGGTGTTGGGTGTCAACTCTGTCCCCACCAATATAAACAAATCCCTCTAGAATGTCCCAATAAACTGACTGTCCCTGTCACTGATGATGTTCCTCGACAACCCATGAAGTTTGAAGACCTCCTAGAAGAATAAGTCGTCTACCTAAACTGCAATGTACTTTTTCAGTGTGGCATAGAAGTGAGAAAACTTACTCAATCTGTCGACCACTACATAGATACAGTCCTGACCCTAGACCTTGGGTGGGCATGTGATGAATTCCATCGATACACTTTCTCATTTCTGCTCTGGAATGGGAGGTGGATGAAGTAGCCCTGCTGGAAGAGTATGCTTTGACTTATTCTAATGGAAATTCACACACTAATTGATGTGTCTCATAACATCCTGTTTGAAGCCCTTCCACGAGAACCTCTCCCTGATATGTCTGTAGGTTTTGAAAAACCCTTGATGGCCTGCTAGTGGTGAATCATGAACTGATGTGAGGATCTTCTTCTCTAGCCCTAAATATGGAACTAAGTAGACTCTGTCCTTGTAGAATATGACATTGTCAATGACCCTATACCTATCATCATGTATCTTCCGATCCATAACCTCACAAGAAAACTTGTTCTTGGAATATTCCACTAACAAGCGGGATTTCCAATCTGATGAAATCTCCATCAAAGAACATGTCATAGGTCTCCTCGATAGTGAATCGACCACAATGTTCTTCTTCCCCTTGACATACTCTATGCCAAATTCGAATGCATGTGCCTTCGTCACCCATTTCTGCTGGCGCTCACTGAGGTCCTTTTTCTCAAGGAAATATTTCAAGCTATTGTGATCCGTTTTGACCATGAATTTGTTGCCCACCAAATATTGTCCGAATTTGGTCAAGGCATGCATGATTTCCAACATTTCCTTGTCATAAATGAAGTACAACCTCTGGGGCTAACTGATATTCCTGCTCTCAAATACAATGGGTTGTCCTCTCTGCATCAAGACTTCCCTGATACCCTCGTCGGATGCATCACACTCTAGTACAAATGGAAAAGTGAAGTTTGGTAATGCCAACACTGGACAAGTTCCCATGACTTCCTTCATGTGATCAAAGGATTTCTTTGACTTATCGATCTATAGTAAATCCCCATGCTTGGTAAGATCTGTCAGTGGTGCTCCAAGCTAAGAAAAACTCCCCGACAAACCGCCTGTAATAGTTTCACAACCCAAAGAAACTCCTCAACTCTGTCATGCTCCTGGGCATTGGCCAATCCAGAATGGCCTTGATCTTCTCTTGGTGTACATGTACCCCCTTTTCAATGATGATGTGGCCCAAGTAAAGTCACTTTGTCATACCGAACTCACACTTGGAATCTTTGGTGTATAGTGATTGCGCCTCCATGATGTTCAATATCTCATCTAAGTGTCTCATATACTCCTGACATGTATTGATGTAGACCAATATGTCGTTGAAGAAAACCAAGACTGATTTCCTCAACTAACCCCTGAAGATTTGGTTCATGCAAGACTGAAATGTAGCTGGTGCATTGGTTATCCCAAATGTCATAACCAGGAACTCGAAATTTCCAAAGTGACACCAAAACACCGTCTTCTCTATGTCTTGCTCTGGATGTTGATCTGATGATACCTAGAGCGTAGATCAATATTTGAGAAGAAAACTGCCCCATGCAGTTCATCCATCAACTCGTCAATGCAAGGGATAGGAAACTGGTTATTGATGGTTTACGTGTTCAAGGCTCAGTAATCAATGCACATCCTCATGACACCATCCTTCTTCATAACTAAGACAACTGAAGAAGTGAATGGATTTTTGCTAGGTTTGATGTGTCCCATCGCTAGAAATTCCTTAATTTCTTTCTCTATCTCATCCTTGAACCTCCTAGGATGATGATAGGGTGGTGTGATCATAGGTTTGCCCCCCTCCTCCAACTCAATGGTGTTCTCAAACCCTCTGTCAGGTAGGCGCCCTGGTGGAATTGACCCAAAAACCTGATGATGTCATCCCAACAAGATCCTAATCTCTATATGATATTGTTTTCGACCCTCTGAATCCTTCCACGTAGTGATCAATCACTTTGTGGCATATGCTACCTCCCCATGTCTGAATATACTCTCCATCCTCTTGGTTGAAACTGTCCTGGGTGCTCCTATTGACATGCCTCTCAAAACAACCCTCTTCCTATCACTATCTCTGAACCCCATCTCCAAGGTTTGGTAATTGGTGGTGATTTTCCCCAAGGTGATCATCCACTGGACTCCTAATACCACATCTGTGTTAGATAGGTCAACCACATAAAATGTGTCTCTCACTATGTAGTTACCTAAATTTATCTCCAAGTCCATAACTCTATCTAGACACTCCATTGTATGGCCATCTTCTACTACAACATCAAACCCCTCAAAATCCTCTGTCTGAAGTGCCCGTCTCGATACCAATGAAGCGTCAATGAAGTTATGGGTACCCCCACCATCTATCAGGGTGATTTCCATTGTACCTGAATAGTCCCTCTGATTTGGAGGGTATCATACCTGGGAACACCAAAACGGGTTGCTATGAATCCTCCCTTTGTTGGCTTCCATCTGTTAGCCTGCTCAGGAGGCTATGGAACTACCGATGGGTGGGACCCTACCGATGCCAGTGGTCTATGGGGAGGGTGCTCCTCTGCCTGTGTTGAATCCTCCTCTGAGCTAGTGGATCCATTTTCATGCTCCTCCTCCTCACTATCCACACTATCTGCTGCCACCTCAATATAATGAATCTCTCCCTTTCCCATGCACCCGTGGCATGGGACCCAAGGGTCTCTACAGTTGAATAAAATATTCTTCCTCATAAGCTCTCACCTCACCTCATTATCCAACTTCTCCTTTCCCTTCCATTCTCTTTGGAATGACTTCCTGTCTTGGTCCTTCTGTGGTACGAAGGGTTCGGAAAAGGGTTTAGTCTTTGGCACTGAGTCTGCCAAATATTGAGTGCATAATATGGAATCATGCAATGTGTGAGGCATGTATGCCTTCACCCATCATCTCAAGGGCTCAGTGAGTCCCTATGTGAATAGCATGATTAGCCTGGGCTCTGATAAATCTTTCACTGCCACTAATACCCACTGAAAATCCATGATGAATGCATTTGTTGTGCCAGTTTGTCTCAACTAAGCTATATCCCTGAAGTGGATCTCGGTATCCCTCCTATAAAACCTGTCCATGAGTCTCTCTGTGAACTCCTTGTAGGAGGTGATGTGACTGTGTCCCAACGTCACCAATCCATGATGCCACCACTCGTGTGCCTCACCCTCCAAGTGTAGGGTAGCGAAACTGATGGCCTCTGTCTCAGTCATCTAGTTGATCTTGTAGTATGTGTCTATCTCTTGTACCCAATCTATGAAGGTTCATTTGGACGATCCCTCAAAAGAAGGTATGGTGAGTTTACCAAATTTTCGGATGAAATCAATGATATGCCCCTACTGTTGTTTTTGTCCTCCTCTATGTGGCTCTCTGGGGATGTTCCTAATTCTGAGTCCACAATACTCGATCGGGGTCATGTCCTGATGGAATTCATGACCCAATGCTTCATACTCCCTCTTGTACTATGCAATGTCTTCCGCTTGAGTGGGCGGTCTCTGTGCTATCGACTGTATGTGAATGGCTTGAGAATCCTACTCGAAGAGGTGTATGTGCGAGTATGAGACTGGGGTATACTGCTTGCCCCTGAGTTCCCCTGTGTTTCATGTGGGGCTTGTGTGCCCAAGGTGCCCACTATAGCCAATCTATCAGCCATATGTGCCAAGGAATCAGTCATGGTATGTTGACTGACTGCCAGATTGTCGAGTACCTACATGAAGTTTGCCTCTAGGTCCATGGGGGTCTTACCACTACCCTCTGGTCTCTCATATCTATCTCCTAACATTTTCTTTGCCTCATGCTCAGCTTCACTCTATGCCCTTCTCCTTGCTTCCCTATGTGCCTCTTCCTATTCCTCTGAGATGGGAGGAAAAGGGGGAAAATCAGGTCTAGGTCTTCCCTCTTTGTGTCTATTGTAAGTGACATATTCATCACCTACGTTCTCACCCCCCCCTGGGTCCTCTGTTGCACTCATCGTCTTTAGTCGCGGGATGGAAGGACTAAAGCTCTGATACCATTGTAATGTTCCTAACTTGGCTAGTCTAGGAAACTTTGCTAATGTGTGTGTAGAATTAATTGTTTACAACATATAAATGAGCATTCAAATAATAATGGCGACAAAAGACTGCAAAGATTATATTATGAAATCTCCGTGGAGTACAAATGTCGAATGCAGATGAATAAAATAAATCACTCAACTAGATCAATGAAAAAAGGATCTTAACTGGAATACAATAGCAGCTAAAACAATAATACCCGATACCCAAAGAATTTTGTGGAATGCAATGGATGAGATGAAGAATTGTTGTGGATATGACAGCTCGTACGACAACTGATGCATGTTTGGAAAGTTCTCCCTGGTGGCTATACCTCTAAAAAATTCATGGAAACTATCCCAAACAATGTGCCTTGCTCTGCCTCATAGTCCTAGTGACTGTCTGGATCTCAACTAGTGTATCTGGTCCCTAGATGGATCCCCGTGGGGGAAACACACCCCCTATGATCTGGAAAAATGCACCCTAGTGATTCCACTATCGAAATTGGCTATGTGTGTCTCAAAATGATCTCCCAGGTCTATTGTGAAATGGGTCGGAAGGATTTCCCTAGATCTGAATTGATGATTGCTTGTGAACCCTGAATGTGTCCTCCCCAAGTGTCGCGCTCCTAATGTCCGGAAAGTGCACCCGAGATGATTCCTCCATCGGAATATGACGAGGAACCTGGAAAAATATGTTCCTTTCCTTCCTCTCAACTAGGTTGGAGGGGAATCTCTGAACTCTCCCTGAAAGGGACAAGTCGATCCACTGAACCTCCTCATAAGTTGTGCCCTCACCCTGATTGAGTGCACCCTTGCTGCTGCAACCTACAAAACTGGTGCTAAAGATCGATAGAATATCTGTGTGACCTCCCTGGTGACTAGGGTTTGTCTCTCAACACCAAAATCAACCATTGTTGTATATCTCTTGGAATCCACTGAGCTACCTCTCCTGAGATGCGCCCCTCTCCTCAATGACAAGTCAAAATCTACATAATAATGAATTAGGTCGTTGAACCTTCTCTTATATCTGCCTAAAACCCTAATTCATTGTTGACTTCTAATTTTATCTCGTCTATTCTATTTCTAGCTCAAATTGGCTTAAAAGCACTTTTAGCCACTTTTAGCTCAATGTCACTTTTCAAATATAACACCTTTGACTGGAGTGACCTCTAGTAACCTTGTTTACCCCTTTCTAGCCCTGGCTATAGTCTAACGGGGTGGCTTAGACCATTAAGCCTCCTCTCTAGAGATCCTATTTGGAAAGGGACATTACATAGACATCATTATCAAATACTGTGTTGTTACTAAACCTTAGTCACAATTTCTATCATTTACGCTAATTTCAATCTCGTAGAAAAATCACTACATCATGTTTTATTTACTAAGTGTTTGCTATGCAGAAATATGCCTATGCAGAGGTGCGGATGCTATATATGTCCCGACTATATGTCTGTGTTGGAGATGTATAGTTATCTTTTATTAAATTTATAATTAACTTTTATTTTTAATATGTAAAAATCATTGTGTTAACAATATGAATATGTATAATAATACTCTATTATCCATAACATTGGTAAATATTAGAATGATTGTTAGGTTCACAATGATATACCTGTGTGTAAGTATAGAAGCTATATGTGTCCAGAAAATATGTTTCTGTTGAGGATATATAATTAAATTTCTTTGTGGGTGTACTCGCAATAAACTTTTATTAGATTATTAAATAATTATTAATCTTTTAATTATTTGTATATGACTATATTAAAAAAAATTAAAAATTTTAAAGATCTGTGCGGGCTATATGTCTGTGTAGAAGATACACATAGGCTAAAGGAGGAGACATTGCCACAACAAGGGTCTTCGCATAGTTTTGAAAATGGATAAGTAAAAAGGCTTTTGACTAAGGAATTCTAAATAGATATTTGGTTGACAAAATAATTTGACACGAGATTTGCATCTAGAGTTTTGTGTACTGCTGTCTATTTCCTACTTTCCCTTCTTTCTTGTCAAATTGGAGGAAACCATGCTGTCATAAATGCTTCGTCTATAGTGAAAATTATGTGACTTCTTAGAATCTTTGTTGTGAAACTATTGCGAACTTTACAAATGACAGTAATAGTGATAGGTATGGTTGTCACGCTTTTACTAAAACATATTTTCTACACGTAAGTTACTTACAGAATATGGGTAGCCATGAATAGAGACCAATATACAACTCATAAAAAAGCAACAAATGTACTTCACACAAGTGATAAATAACTTTTTCTTTTTTTTTTGTAAATCGACGCAAATAAAGGTGTCATAAATAACTGGGTTAGCAAGAAAATTAGCTAGTTTCAACAAAAGTCTTTGCACATTCACATTGCAATGTGCAATGCATTGTTTTTTATGTGCAAAAACTTTTGTACATGTATATTCACGCACAACATGGGTCTGCACGTGTATATGGTATGTGCACAAACTTTTTCTTTGACGATTTGTCAGCATCTTTGCACATGTTTATTGATTATTTAATATTATTTATTAATGATTTAATATTAAATCATTAATTATTTATTATTTATGTGCAATGCGTAGCTGCTTGTGTGTGGATACTTTTGCGTTGCTTATGTGTGGATACTTTTGTATGGGTACAAAGCCATAGTTGTACGAGGATAAACCTATGCAAATGTCTCTACACATTGCATATTGTGCATTATTAATACCTAATTAATAAATAATATTAAACAATTAATTATTTAATAATGAATAAATAGTTTTTTTACTTGTATATGCACAACTAACAGACCAAAAATTTGTCTCTTTTTTCCATAGTTTAAGTCTTCACACATATAATGTACGGGTACAATGCCATGTTGTGCAGTGATATACCTGTGGAAAAGTCTCCACACATAAGCAATAGCACATTGTACATTTCAATATTAAATAAATAATTAATTATTTAGTATTAAATAATTGATACTTAATTAATTATTTAATATTAAATAACTAATAATTAATATTAAATAGTTAATAATTATTTAATTATTTAATAAATTACAAGTTGCACATTGCACATTAATAAATAATACCATACATATGTGGGGCTAATGAAGAAATCGTCAAAGAAAAAACATCCACACATTCGATGTGCGAGTACATAACCATACTATGCAGGGATATATCTATGCAAATATTTCCTACCTGTGTGGAGTTGCAGACAAATATTCAAAGCAAAAGTCTTCGCGCATACAATGTATAGGTATGGAACCATAGCTATGCGGGGATTTGACAATGCAAAAGTCTTCGCACATAAGCAACAACGCATTGCACATTAATAAATAATATCATACTTATGCGGCAATATACATGTGCGGACTTGTTGACAAATCTTCAAATCAAAAGACTCTGCACATACCATGCATGCGTATGGAACCATGTTGTGTAGGGATATGCATGTGCAAAAGTCTTCGCACATAAGCAACAACACATTGCAATATTAAATAATTAATAATAGTTAATAACTAATTAATAAATAGTGAATAAATAAATAATAAATAATATTAAATAATTAATAAATGATTAATTATTTAATAAATTGCACATTGTATATTGTGCATTGAACATTAATAAATAATATCATACTTATGCTGGGATATACCTGTGTAGAGGTGCAGACAAATGTTCAAAGAAAAAGTCTCCACACATACGATGCTTTGCTAAGTTTTACTCCACACTGAACCATTTGTTTTTTCTTGCTTATTTTTACAAAGTTTTATGTTGATCGGTTCTATTTTATTCTAATCATTGTCCTCTTCCCATATACAACAATGTTTTATTTATTTATTATATGAATTATCTTTTGACAAAGACTATTCATTGTCTATGCATCTAGTTATACTAAGTTTCATTGTTCAACATATATTTCCCAGTTGGTCGGGGTTGCGCTGCCTTGTTTATTATGTCTAGTGTGATTCGTTTTATTGACTTCATTGTCTTATCAAATTCAAATTACTAAGTATATTTATTTATCACAATTTTTTATGTATGTTGAAGATCTGACAACTTTGTTAATTGATTTTATTAGGTGTGGCCATTCATAAATATGATGCCTCGGTTCATTCACAGATCCCTCTTGTGTGAATACGCAACAATTATTTTTAACAAACTCCTATGCTAAATGTTTTTCCATCAACAATATTAGATTTTTTTACTTTTTTTTGTTTATTCTTATCATTCTCTTCTTGCATAAACAACAATGTTGTTGTTCTTTATTTTATGTATTGTTTAATCATTATATTTTGAAAAAAAACTATTCGTTTCTTGTGCATTTAATTATATTAAGTTTCATTCTTCTAACACGTACAATTGTTTCTTTTCATAGGCTTGCAACGCGGTACATATAAAATATATATGAGTACAGGGACATTGTTGCAGTGTGAGTCTCCAATTATGCATTACAAATGCTTCAAGGTTTCCAATGAAAGAAATAGAGGCACCCCTAGTACAACAGGGACAATTGACTGTACAACAACCCCTATTTTGTCATGCATCTCTAGTTTGACAAGGAACCATATCCAGGAAAGGGAAACTAGCCATGCAATAGAGTTTAGTGAAATAAATACCATATCCATAAAGTTAATCTATTTTTTAATGTATCAAATCTTAGGGTTATCAAACTATGCATGTATAGTAAAGAGGAATCTTTGTAAACAAGGAGATCTAGTCAATCTAGAACATTGTTAAATTTATCTAGACATAGTCAGGTTGAAGAGCATTAATGGAGTCATGGGAACAATGGTCACAAAGTAAAATGAGGTAGATAGGTATTTATGTACAAGGCATAAGTTTATAATGCAATGGATAAATAAATTGGGCATTTGAAATTAATTGTAGATTATAAAATCATTGAGCACCAGTCCAATGTGTACAGATTTCTCAAGCACTTGAAAAAGTCCAAATTATTTGTAAATTCTCTATTCACAATATCCATATGCACACTAGGGAACTATTGGATTCTATGCAGCCATATGCTCAGCCATCTCGCATTTTGCAGATGTATATCCCCACGAATAGGACATTATTCTATTTTATAGGAACTGTGCAGAGAAATCAAACAAGTCATTGCACTTTGATCCTGCACTATCGCACTCCTAATAGTTCACATATCTGCAAAATGAAATATATTTGTGATCCAATGGACCCAGTGGAAGTTGCATTTTAATTGATTACCTGTATATGTACATTTATGGTTCACCGTGATGATGACCATGAGAAGCTATTTTATAATTGTTGGTTATTTATAGTTGCAGAAAAGTTGTAGACAATTTGTGCCATATATAGATTTTAGTTTAAACGTCTTCATTTTATGAAGTTTCATGTTTTCTATTTAAATTCCATATGATAATGGACATATGTGCTGCAGAATAAGGGAAATATTTGGTTTAATGCAAAAATATATAATGTGGTTTTTTATTGAAGTTTGATCACATTTGATTCTATATATAGGTCAATTAGAACATTGTTCTTAGTGTTTATGTATGACACATTTATCACAGGCACCATGTAGATAGAAACAATATTCACTCATGCCAAGTTGCTTAAATCAATTGAAACCACATGGATCATTGCATGCCATGCTATTATCCATAAACAAGCATCGAAATGCCTTAGTTTGTTTTTATGCAAAACCTTTATCACATGTTCTATTGTTTGTTGCACCAAATTAAACAATAAAAAATTATATTCAAACAAATAGGCCAATATATAGATGCACATCAATACTTGTAAGAAGAACAAATGTGATTGTGATTTCTTGTAAAACCACATTGCGAAAGCAAYTTCTRACGTTGATAGAAAAGATGCAAATGTCATCTRCAAACAACATCRAATYCGCTAAAGATATGAAGGTTGTMTTACAAATTCCAGYAGCGACAATACTCGAAGCATCGAATAACAAAACTTGTTCCAATTGCAATCTAGCTCTTGTAACAATATATCAATGTTGTTATGTAACATGTCCAATAACGTCTAAACATCTTGTATTCAATCTCCATCAAAATTTTGACATAATTKAATTGSAAAGAATGCAACAGAACAATACTACAATAYTAACAATGTCAACCAAATACATTTGAATCAATGCATACACTATTCCTGACATTCTGATGCAAACCCTCACCACTCCCAAGGGCTTGCGCGACCTCTCAGTCTAGGATCATTACACAAGGGAGATGAATTAGATCTCGGGTCCTCTCTGAACCCTCAAAACTATATACCACATGCCTTTTTCCTTTTCCCTATGCAAATTTGCATTCACGAGGGTCTTATCACATTAACAAAGAAATCCACATGACATCAAGCCAAAATTGTGGGCTAATATCTTTAACCTGCAGGAACTCTGGCACTTCGAGCTCCGGGCTTTAGGAGTTCTAACAACAACACACTTGGATTATCCTGAACACCGAACACACGAACAACCAAACAACGGAGGGGATCAATGGCTCACACTACGTGCTGATATCTACAGCTCACAGAGATTTCGGGACTATGAGCTTAGGGAGTTTTCCTCACTCCAACATGCAATTCCTCTGAATACACGGACTCTGAAAATGTGAATCAAACGGCTGACGCTCGCCTCAAATCGACGGCCTTCATTTACTCCAGGCTCTGGGATTCAGAGCTTTACATGCCTTGAACCACACTTCCAAACTCCGAATGCGTGAAGGACTTTGATCAACAGTCCACACATCCACACCAACTAGCGGTCGAGATAGACTCTGGCCTTCAGGTATTTTTGACCCAGAAAAAATCACGCTTCAAAAATTCTAGAGTGTCGAATTCCAAACCACGCTTTATCTATCAACACGTGTACTTACGACTGACGACCCATATTTTCTCTGGGCTTCAAAGCTTCTAGGTTTTGTGCACTCTTAAAACTTCACTTCGAATTCTCAGGATAGCTAGACTTCCAGACACCCGTTTATCTGTGGACACATGTCCCCCATCTACCAACAGTCCAGATTGACTATTGTCTCCGTGACTTCAGTAAATTTGTCTCCTCCACAATACACACCCTAAAACTTCTGAATTCGTGAATTCCGAAGGACTTAAAGGGTTAACACCCGCACACCTTCTCTAGATCCAACACTTGTGAAAACCTTTGGCTCCTCCCAAACGGATCTCATCCACTCGTCCTCCAAAAAAAATGGATTCTTCCTTTAAAGAACTAAATTTCTCTATCCTTTATGAGCTTTACCAACTTTAAAGGACTTAGGCCTTGGCGCACACTTGCTCTACTTCTCCTGAGCTTGAGACTTAGAAAATATCCCGCGCACTCCTTGCACTTGCTCACCTTGAGATTATTTCAACACTTTGCTAGGTGTTGACCTTGTGCACACCTTGAATGGGTCTATCTTTCAAGATTTTATACTAAACGAGTATATGTTCACTCCTTTCACTCATTCTACGAAATTCACACTATCTCTCCTGAGCTATTGAGTCTGAAAACGACTCTGCCTTCACACTCCTTGCGTGGTCACTGTGCACTCCTTGCACCCGTATTTAAGATGAGAAACAATTGAAACTTATAGAACATCAAAGGTTCATTCATTCAACCATGAAATACACACACATACATATAAACACAGAAACATAGATAATATAACATTAACTAAATAAATTAGAGGTAAGCAAAGTCAGACATGTGAAGAAAATATCCTCTATTATATTCCTTCAGCAAAACATTTACAAGAGTTCCAACAGCTCTTCAGCTTCTCTTTCTCAAAAACAATCACAATGATATTCAACAACAAAAACAACAACTCTTCGCAGTTATAACAACAAATCTCAGCAACCTCTTTTGGGCATAGATCACATACATTTATACATGGAGGGGCTTATCGAACCTTCCTGTCAACTACTCTAGTGCTTTCACATCATAATTAAAGCATTCTATCACTAATCTTATTACAAATAAATGAGAATTTACAATATAGATATGAGTCTATGCTCTAAATCTGTACAATCCTTTAGGAATTAAAGAAATTACAATCTCTTGAATGTTTATAATGGCTCTTGCCTCAAAATCTTACGGGATTTTAATTACAATACTTTCAAAACATTAAAGTGACACACTTTCCTTGGAATCCAAAACACTTTGAATGTGCACGCTAGATGTTGAGTTGTCCTCCACTCGGCCTTATTTAATTTTGATGGCGATGCTCCTGCATCACATTCAATAAGTACACATACAATATGTATATACGATATATATGATATTACGCATCAACATTTTCACCAATATAAAATATAATAACTAGATCATAGTTATAGTATCTGCACAAAGGAATTGAAATAAATAGACAAAAGTCATTGCACATACAGGATGACACTGTATGTGTCCAATCTCTACCCCACATGCAACACAACGTTGTCTTCATTCAATGTAAATTTTTCATGCACTTGAAAATCATGTAGCATATAAATTGTTTTGGTTTTTTCTTGCAAATGCATTTCATATTGCATTTTTGTTAGGCCAAGAAGTAGTTCTTGCAGTATAGGTTCCCTCGCGGTGCATTACACATTATCATTTTCAATTGTACGTATAACAAAACTCACACAAAGTTTATTTACAAAAGGGCATCTGTGATTGCATCTTACATAGTCAACCATTGCATTTTTTTATCAAAGCAGATGCACCTGTAGGAGAGTTTCTCTATTATAAATGTCTACCATGTTGTGTGGAACACCTTTTCTATTGCATCTCTCCTCTTGGTTATATTTTTAAATAGAAAAATGGGAGATTTCCCCGTTTTCAATTGTTATTCTAGTGAAGCGAAGAAACGTGGATATGTCTTGAACAGTTGTAGTTGATACATAAAATATTATAGTTCTCATATAGCCACAACTAGCATATAGTAGCATATAAAAAAAAAAATTGGCAATGTAAAAGCATATCGTTGCTTTGTCATCCTCTATGTTTCCATATTTTATATGCAAATTGTACTGCAGTCCAACTTTCCTAGCCAACGTCATGACAAATCCAATAGTGTCGATGGGATATATGTTTGTATTACTTGAAAAATGCTTGATTGTTGTGTCTGGTATGAAATTGTATTCTTTGCATGTTGGAGACATTGTCTTGACTACACTTGATTCAACTATGGATATAAAACGATCACAATAACCACAGTCATAGCCACTTTTTGGTATAATTTTCAAATTTGCAATAGATATTCCAGCTCGGGGAACAATATTTTTCTCATGTTTTTTAATGAAGTGTGCATGAACAATCAATGCAATTGGCATAATGCCATTTGCATCTGTCATGTCCACACACAATATTTTGTGTGTTCTATTCACTTTATCTAAATACGTGTTGTAAAAAACCATCACGTGACTAATGAATACCTCCCCGACTCTACGATTGTTCAAGTCTTATATTGACAAAATGATTGAAGTTGTGG
Organism: Picea mariana; assembly: GCA_032191745.1. Classification (NCBI taxonomy): domain Eukaryota; kingdom Viridiplantae; phylum Streptophyta; class Pinopsida; order Pinales; family Pinaceae; genus Picea; species Picea mariana. The sequence goes on along the minus strand of JASDQU010819049.1, from coordinate 3,063 downwards.
AACTGCACCATGCAATAGAAATTAAAAAAATTAAGCAATATGAAAAATAGTTTCAATGTATTTCTTGTCTAGCTGTAAAATGCACACTTTTATATACATGCCTTTCCAATTGGTCTTGTTGTGTTTGGATACTTTGCTTCACCTGTCCCTATAACACTTGACTCCCCAATATTGATTGCTTTGATTCCAGGTATACCTATCTTGCATGAACTGAATTTAGAAATTTGCAAATTGCATAAGTACATGTTGTTATTAGTGAACAATGCCAACGCAACATGTAAACATAAAATAGCCTATACGAATTTATCTGTGTGTGTCTGTGATACACTAGTACTAATACTTCATTGGCTTGTCCAACTTCTCCTCATTGCAATAACATATACGTGAACACGTAGCACATAGAATATATTCTATACTATTTTTAAATTGATACATGGATGTTTCTATGAAATGTACTAGTGTGCCATTGTATATACCATTCTTTTCAAATGAAAAATAATGCAAATTATGATTCTGTTTTGCAATCTAGCATGTCTTTTCTCAAGTCAATGGTTATCTATTTTAATTCTATATTTTTTTTCACTTTGTCAATGAACTTTTGACCAATGCATTGTCCATTCACATCTGACAGAGGATTGGCACATCTGTGTAATTCCCAAATAGTCTTCGGTTACAATTTTTTCATTTCGTGACAAGACATTCAATATGCACATGACTTGGACTTGTGGACATGAAATATTGACAAACACTGGATGCACAACTTACTACCAACACGATAGAAACTAATGCAATATTCACTTTTACTTATACATAACACTATGTAGTATTGATATATATTATTGCATATGCATTAAGTCACCAAGAAAAAGGTTGTTGATTGTCTAATTTTTGCAGGCATACCTTCTCTTCAAACATTGTTCTTCAGTTTCCTCTCTTGCATTTCTTGTTACTTCTTGCTCTCCTGCAATTTCTCTATTTCATTTTCATGTGAAAGCAATAAACCAAAACCAATGAACATGTAAATAAACCCTTATGGAAAAATTGCATGAAATACACAATGTTAAGGGAAAACAAATGAATATCACATCAATCAAATTAGAAAAACACACCTTCGTAGCTCTTGTTCCATGTTTCTGTGTTTTCCCTATTGTCCTTTTTAACACAGGTGTTTGTTTCAATGCAATGCACATCGAACTAGTCAAACAACATTGCATATTGATAGGAGCGAGATGCAAAGACAATGCAAATTGTCGATATTTTATTTTCTTTGCGACCATAACATCTTCTACATCAGCTACTTGCAATGCCCCACACAATTTCTTGATCCAACCTATAAACAAGAACTTCCTAAATATGTAGCAAGATTATGAAAACATGATTTTGTTCGGTTTACTTTTTTGTCACTCAGACGATGCTCAACTTATGACTATGGCATTCATCAACTGGGAATATATATATATATATATATA
>JASDQU010819048.1:97091-112073 GCA_032191745.1 Picea mariana | reverse complement strand
TTTCTTAGTGATGTTTTAGATTGTGCTTTCAGGATCCCGAGGAGCAATATCGAAGTACTTTTTATAGACATTTCAGAGTTTTGATCATTTTAATTTCTAAGATATAGTCTGTGGAAGGTAGGGTTATTTGACTAGTCCTATAACTAGTTTCAAATAGGTGTTCTGGGAAAACAATAATTTCTTCTTAAGTGAGGATCCAAATTCAGTGCCACCAGTTGCATTTGAAAGAAAACAATCCATAGTATTTCTGGTACAAATTTCAAAATCATATCTAAAATATTGGACAAGTGGCATTCTGTACAAGTGTGCTCTCTAGAAAAGGAAAACAATTAGCAAGTGTTGGGAAAGTTACCATAGCTTTCACTTGACACATCAAATTTTGATAAGAGCCATGGCATTGCAGAGAAGTCATATCAGAGTACCATAGGCTGAAATTTCAGATTCAGAAGGGACAAAATTTCAAAGATACATCAAAAACTTAGAAAGGTCGGCTAGAAGGACAGACTCCAAATCAGGGTTTTCAAAGGTATGTTCACTTAAAACTATCATAACTTTGGATAGGGATGTCTGATTAAGTTAATTCAAAATCCATTGGAAAGAGAAAACATAGAAGATTATATTGGAAAAATTATTTTAACTATTTGAGATCATTATTCTTAATATATTGAGGTTGTAAGTTGAGGTTTTGGGTTAGATCTCAAGTAAGAATAAATGGCATTACCTAATTTTATAGGAGATGAAGATAAAGATGAAATCAATCCTATGGAATGGTTGAGGATGGTAAAAGAATATTGTAAGACTCCTTTTGAGGAAAGTCTTAAGTTTGATGGTGAAGCTTGGAAGTGGTGGATGAGTATTGATAAGGATACTAGATGTAACATCACATCAGAAGAATTTGAAAAAATCTTCTTAGATAAATGGATCAATGACTTAAAACTAGAAGCGATGCATAAAATTGAAGAGGAGTTAAAAGAAACAAAAGAAGAGATCAAGAAGAAGGGTGATGAGCTATCTAAGATGTGAGACCTTAATCAAACACTCATTAAGGAGGTTCAAAAATTAAAACAAGGAAAGAGTATCAAAGGGAAGTGGGAAAAGGAAGAGTGAAAGAAAGAATTGTAAAAGAAAGATGAAAAAATAGGTAGATTAAGAAACCATAATAAAAAACTACTAGACGAGGTCAAAATATTGAAAAAAGAAAAGAAGCATGGTCAAAATTAAGAAAAAACAAGCATCTAGGATGAAGAAACTACCAAAAGATTTGAAGAGGAAATTTACAAGAAGGTTGAGGAATCCCTAAACACTGATGAGGTAAAATAAAAAATGCAATCCAAAATTGAAGAAGGACGTCAGAATTTGATAAATGGAGTCACATTGCAGTGTCAAAAGAGAAAGAAGACAAGATTCAAGGAGGTCACCAGAAAATGCTTGAAGAAGTTGAACTTCATCTAGAGAATGTACATGTTAAATATGATGGTGTTATCTCCAAGACTAGAGAAATAAAGACCAAGCAACGAGGATAGAGGATTCCATTGTCTTTGAAACAAATATAGATGAAATGCATGTGCAGAGTGAAGGAAAACTGTCAAATGTGAAATCATATCGACACCCTCATTACGAGGAAAGATTTCAAGAAAGACAAGAAGGTCGATATCAACATTATCAAGGAAGAAGATGGGATACTTGTCAATATTCATGGAACAAGGCATCACAAAACCACTCTTCAACAAGCTATTATTAGAGACCAACAACCACTACAAATTGAAGAAGTTACAACAACAACACATGGAAACAAAGGAAAGAAAATTATGCAACAACTAGCCACCAAGGATTAAGACCAAAAAGAATTGATTTTGGATGGATGGATCATCATCAATGGAATGAAGAAAGCAAGAACATAAGAAAATCATGTTACTTGGTTTCATCATATGTGAAGCCTTTAATTACAAAGCTTTGAAGACAAAGCTTTTTGGAGGGTACTATGTTATGACCCAAGCGGGGCATATATGGGGTTAAATGTATATGATATGATCCCAAGGGGGGGCATATATGATGCTAAATGTACATGTAATGTGTAAATATATATGTAATAGGGTTGGCCTAATAGTAAAGGGGCCTCATGTGTAGTGTGTGAAGAGGTATATATAGAGATCATGTATTCATTATTGAGGACATGTGAATTGCTAAGTTGCACGAAACGGGGAAATGTTTCTGAGTTTCTGAAACCGGGACGATACGAAACAGGCCTTCAAAAAATGGAAACGTCGTATATATATATATAGTTTTTTAAAAAATAAAGCATTATATTGTGCAAGAAAAACATAATGATACACATAAATGACATTTTAGAAAGAAAACCACGTCCATATTAACTCCCATAGATGATGAATATCATTCATTACATGATGCAAGTAGCAAAATAAAAAATTAGCCTTTATAGATGAGGCTTTACATCCAAAATCAGCCTTTATAAATGAGGCTGTATGTGCTGAAAATAAAAAAAACATGAGCTAAAAGGCAACTACAATTAAATATCAATAATCATATTGATCCTCATCCTCATCATCAAAAATAGAAAAAGATGCATGTTCAGCAGAACTAGAGCCTCGATGGGAAGAAGTGGCAACTTGAATTCCAGTTCCACTTGCATCATCATCAATATCAAGAGCAGAAAGAGAGAGTTGTAAGTCATGGTTTTCTGCATCCACATCCCACTCTTTATGACGTCCACTTGTATATTCTTCACCCTTGCGAGACACAAGGCGAAGGTTTGAATGCACATATACAAGATCCTCAGCCTTCTGCGATCCCAACCTGTTGCGCTTCACTGAATGAATGAAACCATAGGTTCTCCAATTCCTTTTTGCTGATGAAGAGCTTGCCACTTGTGATAGAATACGAGTGGCAAGGCTTTGCAAATATACACCATTTGCCCCATGACAAGTCCACCATTTAATCGAGTCCATGGTGCTTTCTCCTCCAAAGCTGACATGTTTGCAAAATCCTCTAATCCAGCAGCAAAACAAGCAAATTTATCCCTCACATTTGTTTGCTGAGAAGACGGAAACAACCTCTGGAAGGCTTTTTTCACTCCTGTGGCCACCTCCTTGTCCTTATGTGGTTCCTTCCTCTTCCCATTGCTTAGAGCAATGAACTCCTCATCATAAAATTTGGGATTTAGAGCATGTGCCAAAGTGTGCAATGGAGTGTTAAATCCATTCCACCTAGTAACAATGATGGACCTCACATGCTCAACAAAGTCAACCTCGACAAAAAACAGAGTGGGAGCCTCCTTTGTAATAATTTCCACGGTTTTCTCAACCATGGTATCCATGCCATCATAAATCTCTCCCAGGAATGGTCTGTCTGTGTCTGCATCTCGGAGAAGCTCAAATGTTGGTGAAGTAAACTTGAGCAAGAATTCTACCTTGCTCCACCAATCCTCATCAATCAACATCCTCCGCACCATACTTTCTCTCTCTGAATTTGACTGTCTCCACTCAGCCCAAGTCATACCCACCACCATACTCATCAATGCACTTTTGACCTCAACAAGGCGGCACAACATGATGAAGTTTGAGGCATATCTTGTCTCAACAACTTTGAGCAACTCCAATTTGGAGTATTCTCGATACATTGCTTGAGACTGGTGATGGTTGGTGATGAATTTAATGATCTCCCTAGCTTTCCCTGTGAGCTCCTTAATCCATTCAGTTTTTGCCTCAATCTCTTCTAAAATGAGATTTAAATCATGGACAATGCAAGGAGTCCAAAAAATATGATTGTATCTACTCTCAACAATCAACCCTGCAGCTTTGCAAACAGGTGCATTATCTGTGATAACTTGCACCACATTTGCTGGCCCTACTTGTTCAATAACAGAAATTAAATTATCAGCAATGAATTTGCTGTCTTTTACCTCACCAAAACAATCTTCTGCTCTCAAGAACATCACTCCTTTTGGTGATGATGCAATACCATTGATCAAGGGCCTCCGCTTTGTATCAGTCCATCCATCAGAGATAATGGAAACCTCTGAACTGGTCCATGAGCTGCGAACTGGTTTGAGAATATCATGAATCAATGACCTCTCTTTCTGCAGCAACACTGTTTTGAGTTTTTCATAGTTTGGCCCCTTGAAACCTTGAGGAGCCTCATTAATTCCCTTCAGCATATCCTTCCAATAGGGGGACCGAACCACATTAAATGGGATGCCACATGCAAATATGGCCCTTGCCACTCTTGACTTTGTTTCTTCTCTCTTTTGGTTGTTGAACTTCTTCATCAATCTGTTGTCTGAAGCTGCACCTCGTCCTCCAAGGCCTTTGGATATCTCGTTTTCTACCTCTAGTGCCCTCTTCTTCCTTGCTTCGTGAACAATCCTTGGCTCATTGCTAACACCCAAGGAAGGAGGATGCTTGCTACTGCCATGCATAACAATATTTGCTCTATTATCCTTCACTTTTTGAGCATCATCATGCTCTTTTTGGAATCTATCCCTCACCTGCAGATCNAGGTTTCTACCTCTAGCGCCCTCCTCTTCCTTGCTTCGTGAACAATCCTTGGCTCATTGCTAAAACCCAAGGAAGGAGGATGCTTGCTACTGCCGTGCATAACAATCTTTGCTCTATTATCCTTCACTTTTTTAGCATCATCATGCTCTTTTTGGAATCTATCCCTCCCCTGCAGATCAAGGGTATGTGGACAACCTTCAATACCCTTCCCTTCATGCAAAATGTGAGCCTTGACTCTTGTGTAAGAGCCCTTGAAGGTCCTATCCTTCTTGCATAAATTGCACTTCCATTCCCATGAACCTCCACCAGCACCCATAGCCTTGACCTTGGTAACATGCCTCCAAAGAGGATAGTATTGCTGCTGCCTACTTACTTCGGCAGCTCTAGGATTAGATGAAATAACACTTTGAGAAGCCATGAATGCTGCAAGAAAAGAAGAAAATGAAAACTTTGTTCACCAAACAAAACAGAAAATTGTATATTGCAAACCAAGAGAAAAAAAAAAACTGTTAACTTGCTAAGAAAACATAAAATAAATCTACTCACCAAATAGAGAAGAAATCTGCTCACTAAAACCACACACAATCTCCTTCTTGCTATTGTAGGAAGCTCCTTTTGCTAATGAAAGTGTGAGGAATGAGTGAAGCAAGTGGTTTCTTATAGCAAATAAAGGAGATTTAGGGTTTTGGTTTGCATCTAGAAGTTTTTTTTTTAATTAAAACAAAATCACAGAAAATCATCTTAATTCTATTTGGAGAAGGCAAAAAAGGCCTTAAATAAAACTAACTGGAATTTTGGGGGCCCCACGACCCCCTTTATTTGCCTAATTTCCATTTAAAATCCACGGAAACCCAACCGTACGGGCACAGTACGGCCCCGAAACGCCGTCGGCTGTACTGTACCATACCGGCCTCGGAAACAGAGGGGGGGGGGGTCGTTTCCTGCAACATAGGTGAATTGTGATGTATGAATGTAATTGGGTATTTGGAGGAGGTTCTCCTATATTTTAAGGAGTTATTGTGTAACTCATCTTTTTTATCTATATTGGAGTTGTGCTCCACCCTCACATTGGTGTACACAGTGTGTACTTTTGGTTTATTTTGATATTTTAAGCATTTGGAACATAACGTTGGCCAACCCCTTCATACACTTTGGACCATACATATGATGTTCCCACTTATTATATGCCACTTATTAAAAAGCATTATTTTATTGTGGGTTGATCTTTCCTTCATCCCATGAATTATTGGTTATCCATTTGCACCTTTTGGCTTACAAGTATGCAAGATGATGTCATGGTTGGGCCCTTATCATTTATCTAGCTTATTATGGGATCGATCTATGTCATTTCTTTAGGTGATGCCACACATAGCCTCCTTTGATTAATATGAAGTTTCCTTTTATGTATCTTTATGTCCTCATACACTCATGAGATGAAGAACGTCCCTTGTGACATGGGTTCATGTGGTGAAGCCATTGACTAGCTGTTTCATTGGATAGAGTTGCCTTGGATTCATGGGTTCACATTTAGTATGGAAAGAGGACACATACAACATATTGTTATATTGGAAGCCGCTTAGCTCAAGATAATTCATTGGCTATTCATGGATGGGTCCAAGTTGTGTCCATTCTTCATAAAGACATGCTATTATATGTGAGCTGCGTTGACCAGGTAGAAGATCCAAGCAACTTTCGGATTTGTGTACTAATACCATTGTGGAAGTGAAAACCATCCCTCTGGTTTTTTTTATTGCATTTGATCAATTTTGATTCATCCGCCTTTCCACCTTTGGTTATACATTCCTGGCGCTGCCTTGGTTATCATAAGACGTTGCATGTATGTGGGGGAATACATATGACATATCATGGAGCCATAATTCCTCATCTTTAAACGTTCACAACTTTTAGCATATACCTTGTGGCATGGATGTTGTTATCATATGGAGCTGCCTTGTGTTATGTAGAGTTGTATTTTCAAAGACTGCGAGCTGCTTGACCATTCCTTTGAGTGAGCTGGTCGTTGACTTCTTATGATGGTAGCATCATATCCTTTGGGACACATGTGGGATGTATCTTTGTGTGGTGTTTTATTGCCATGATGCGAGAGGGTCATCGTATTCATATATGTTGACTTGTTTTTATCATGGAGACATATTCGAGCTCATTTCCTTGGATGCTTCAACATGCGAGGATTTATTGTTTGACTCATTCATGTCCACTTATGGAGACCTTTTTACACCATCACTCATTCATTATTGATGGAGGTCCATCTTGGAGGTTAATTGTTTATTTGAGTAGGTTGTTACTCGGCTATTTTTGGAAGTGCTTCCTAACTAGCTCATTTTTTTATTATTGTTGAAAGTTTTCATGGAGTTAGTTAGATGAAAACAATTAATTGTTTATTGTAAGAAGAGTTTAGCTAAAACCTATATAAGGGTTTTCTCTCTCCCTCATTTGATGTTTGAGAATATGGGAATTGAGGAGCTCTACCCTTGGGCTACATTGTACATCATCTTGGCAAAGTTTAATGGAAGATTGGAGGTATCATTCTATCATATGTGGCTTAATTTTTTGCATGCTTTTAATTTTGTTGGATAATTGTAGGAATCCCTTGCAAAGAATGTGTCGTGAAGGCTTTGTAATGGAGCAGTTACCATTTGGATAGGAGTAATGTGTGGCGATTCTCTCTCATTTCCTTTTGCTGTTATATTTCTGCATATATTAATTCTTCACCATCAAACAAGTTGTTGTTGTTGTAATTAATATATCATTGTAGGGCAACATCTTCATCAACTTGTTCAAGAGTAGTACTAATAGGGCTCCCCAAGACTCATTTCTATAATTATTTCCATCACTATTAAAGTGGATTATGGCATGTTATTTGTAACCCATTCCTCAATTATTTACAAAACAACCCTCTTTAGAGTGATCTTCCTTGACTCCATTTTGCCCAAGTTTTGGTAGGCACCAGTCTTGGGGTTTTCCATCACTTTTTGTTCTCACACCACTCAATAATCCATTCTACTACTACCAAACATTTTGTTAAGGCTCACTATTAAAAAATAACCTTGTGCTTCCATTCCATAGCTTGAGCAATCGTATCTTTAGGGATGCCCCCCTTGAGTTGGAGAAGAGCCAACCATAAGTGTGAGGATTCGGGAAGAGCTACTGTGGTGATAGTGGGTAGCCTTCCTGGGTGCACAAAATTGGCGCCGTCTAACTGTTCTACGAAATGGCTTTTTTCACCGGAATCTGGCGATATAAATTTGCACGAAATCACTATATTTTGGATGTTTAAAATCCATTTCTGAATGCAGAAATGGATTCAGCATGCTGAAAACCCCTTGGGTACTCGGATTATACAGAAATAATCACTCAAATCTGCGAATCTAACAATCTAACAATTTTTCGCTGGATTTTGGGCAAATGTCCCCGGAAAATATTGCAGGAAAAGAGTCATTTCATAGAACGTTTAGACTATGGCCACAAAATTAGCCCCTTGATGCTTAGGACTTTACACCATATGGGGGTGCTAGATTTTGTTGCAACATAGAGCGTTGGAGAGTCCTAGCTTGTGATGAGCTTGAAGGACTATGTTGTACTAGGGTGCGATAAGCTTGAAGAATTATTTTGTACTAATGGGTGAGAAACTATTGGTATGTACCTGCAACTTCATTCTTATGTATATATGAAGTATGCTTTGTTATGCAAACTTTGTGTACTTGCAAATCTGATTTTGAGCTTATATTCTCATGGTGAATGAATAGCTTATAGGGCTGTTTGGTACGCTGATTTATCATGAACAGCTAGCTGATTTTGTGGAGTGATTTGACAAACATATAGAAGCTAAGTGGGCAGATTTATGGATGTAATCAATATGCTGTAATAAAGTAAATTTTCAAATCTGGTATATGTTAGGATTTGTGCCTTAAGGGTTGGAAAAACATTTCTCTTGAAGTACAATTGTTTGGTGTTTATTTTCTTGGGCTGCCTTGTTTATTTAGTTGGACATAAGTTAAATATATACCATTGTAAGTTATATTTCAGATTGAGCCCTAAGGCTGAAAGTTCACAAGAAATATATTTGGGGGACCTCAAGGTTGAGGTGAAATTTATGAATTTGCATTAAGCAGTGATTGTTAAAATTTCCACAATTGTGAGCTAGCCAACGAAGCCCTTGTGTTTGTTGAGAGCTAGCCAACCAAACTTCTAGTGAATTCTCGCGTGCTTGGGTTGATGGGTGGAGTATAATCAAGTCCAAGATTACACAACATTTATAATCAGAGTCAAAGATTACACAACATTTATAATCCAAGTCCCTGGGTCCATGTTCATGTTCAATGACCATGAAGTTCGAAAGAAATTTGTCAGTGCAAAACAATTAATAAAATTTGGGATAACATTTGACATTAAGTTCGAGGAAATGTATAATTCTAAATTCGAATTTAAACGAATTTAATTTGAATTTAAGCGAATTCAGTGGAATTTTCTATAACATGGTTGAATTTTACCATAAAGGAGTTCTAAAATTCAAAACCCGAAGCTCTTAATTGGAGTTCTTTATTGTACGAGTTGTCTTGGAGTTGTGAGGTATTTTCCAGTTACAATTAATATCCAATTAGCTTAAGTAATCATAGCTATCCTTAGTTTAAAATAAGCATAAATTGTTACAGTTAAATGTGAATTAAATCCTTCTTTGCATCTTTGGAGCTTGCTTCGTGTGCATTTTTTAAGTAGTGGTTTTGTGTCCTCTTTACTAGTTTGCTATAATGGATGTTTCAACTGATTTATCATATCTGGGTGTTACTTATACTAACTGGGTGTTTCAAGTCATTCCTTTTGTTATTATGTTGAATGTTAATATTTAATGACATGTTTGAGGCTTGAGCATGTTCTACAAATGACAGGTTGGGGGCTGTAAAAATTAATGTTGAAATATCAATCTAGGCTATGTTTTGCAAGTACATTATTGAAAATACCCTGAAAGGAGTTCTATGATGAAAAATCCCAATAGCTTAACTGGAGTTCGTTATTGTGTCAGTCGTTTCGGTGTTGTTTGATACCTTCAAGCGGTTATCAATAGTTCGGTTAGCCCAATCAAGTAAAAGATATCCTTAGGGTAAAAAGAAACATACGTTGCTACAGTTAAGAGAGAAATCTTTATTTTCCATCTTCGAGAGATTAATTACTGTTTATTTTGCACTTTTCAAATAGTGGTTTTGCATCCTCTCATCTGTTTGCTGCAATAATGTTTCAAGTCATTCTCTAGACTGGATTTTACTGATGCTTTAAGAGACTAGAGTTTCATATGCTTTTGTTTAGGACTGACCTATATACTTGACTGGCAGGTATGTTTCAATACTTGATGTGGCCCCTCTCAAGCCAGACACTGAATCTTTGGACGCTTCTGCAGATTGGAATTCTGATACAGATACTGAAAATGGATGGAGTATTCCTCATATGAACACCACTAAAACAACAACAGCTAGTCTTGGTCAAATTCTTGCTAGGTGTCCTTCTCAGGTATCTCCACAAGACAGAGTAACTGAAGATCGAGGTGGCACTGAATGCCATGGAAGTAGAGGGTGCAGGAGTAAGAGAGGTGGTGACAGTGGGAATTGCATTTCAAAGGAAAAATCATTGGAAACGTCCTACACTGTGGTTGAATCTGCAGATGGAGGGTGGAAGCATACAGAGATAGGATATGGAAATTCAGAAGTAACCTATAGTGAAGGCCAAGAGAAAGGAATTATTAAAAGAAAGGGAGACCTTGAATTTGAGACAGAGTTAGCAATGGCTCTGTCAGCTACAGCAGTAGAAGCTCAGAGCAAACTTAATAATGAAAACAGCATTGCTTGCAAGGAAAGACATGACACAACTCATTTAGACATGCCTACATCTACAAGTGAGAGGAGACATGATATTAAAAAATCCAGATTGTCTGCTCGGCAGAAAAACACTGCAGTATGGTCGAGGAAGCTGGTCCCATGTCTATACTGGGCAGAGGTCTATTGTGAAGGAGAAACGTTAACAGGGAGATGGGTGCATGTTGATGCTGCAAATGGTGTTGTCGATGGTGAGCATAAAGTCGAAGAAGCGGCTGCTGCATGCAAAAGGCCTTTACGTTATGTACTTGCATTTGCTGGAAGTGGTGCCAAGGATGTTACACGCAGGTGTAGTTTGAACTTTTATCTTGTCTTTAGATAGAGCTTTGAAATCTGGTTTAAAGTTGAAAAATTCATCTTCTACATGAGAGTCTCTGCAATTTTTAAGGAAAGTGCAGATGGTAAACTGACAATTGCTTTACTGCTAAAGCATTCAGCAAGCACTATAATTATGAATCCATTTATTTGGCCTCGAAAACAATACTCTTGCTGAGGGGCTATCCAAATGTCTTTCCTTTACATCTTCGGTTAACAGTTATTGCTTGTGAAAGTTTAGATTTCAGTGAATCATGAATGGACAAATTGTTAATGAACTTCTGTCAGAATGAAACCAACATAAAGAGAGATAATATAGAAAAACGTTTTTTTAAGCCTGCCATACTGGTGACTTGTCCTTGAGTGGAGACCTGCCATACAAATTATTACTACAGTGGTATATTGCTATGATGGGATTTTGTTCCACATTAATACATCCTCTTGTGTGGTTTATATTCTAAAAAAATTGTTACTTCCTTGAAAACAAAAGTATCTCAGCGTAACTGAAAGTTTTGATCTCAAGCAGAGCAGCCTGTTGTCTCAGCAACTTCAAATGTAAAGCACTGCATAGTAGTTAGGGTAAAATGAAAAGATGAGGGAAGAAAAAAGGTGGAGATAAGAGGCCAACAGGTGAGGCACTATTAGATACTATCCAAATTAAATGAAATTTCTTACACATTACAGAGGAAGGAAAATTTCATATGGGGAATTAATTCTATGCCTACTCTCCTTGGAGCGTTGTCTAGGGTTTTATTGAGGTTGAATACTATTCGTTCGTGGGGGATTTATTTTCTTTTTCCCTTCACCAAATCTTATTGGTGATGCATATGTGTTGAATAAAAAACAAAGTAACAATGTGGTACTGTTTCCTCTTCATTAGTAAATTTGTGCCTATTTGATTCTTTTCCAAACTTTTAAATGAAGTTTCCTCTTTGACAACATATATATTAAAGAGGCTTGTAGGGTTTAATGTTTAGTCTGCAATACCCCATTTTGATCCCTGTATTCTATATACTTGGATGCAATGTGCTGCATATGCATTGTTTTGCTTGGGTGTCAAGCCATGTGGACTGTGCTTATAAACACAAGAACTAATCAAACACACAGCAATTAGTCAATAACAGAGAAATTAAATGCACCATAGATGACATATTTTTACCCTGGAAATGCATATGGGAAAACCAGCATTTGACGGGTTCTTATTCTTTTTTAGGAAATTGTTACAAAGTGTGAGCTATACACTCACACAGAATTCGTGTATTATTACTCATTGACAATACTTTTGCAGATTGCATTGGCTCAGGGATAACCTTTGCTCTTTGTGGACAGGATCAACATCTCCTTTGTCCTCCGATCTGTTGAATTTTCTCTATGCTTAGCTCAAGGACATGAGGTTTATTCCATTTAGCATGTACTTGAACCATAAACAAATGCAGCAACACCATATACAAGTGCTGCAATAACCAAGATCACAAGAAGAATAACCATGCACAAGAACACAAGAAATATCCAGGGAAAACCCTTCTCAATCAAGGGAAAAACTCAGCAATCCTTTGCTATATTCTCAAGAGAAGATCCCCCACAACATAGACCTATCACACAAGAGGGTGCTTACCAAAACCTAGAAACTTGCGCCCTAGAAAGATGCACACTTCAGCCATACAAGTAGGTCTGAAATAATGAGAAGACAAGTGAGAGTGTGTGTAATCCTCAATGGGGATTCACCTCTATTTATACAAGACTTGACACAACAAAATGTGTGTCTATTGGCACAATAGGGCCGACCTCAATAACTCAGTAATATAATTAATCATTACACAAATATTAATTATCTTTCACATATGGTGGGGCCGACTTTTACCCTTTACATCACAAATTAGGGTTACAAGTAAATCTTACTCTCAAACAATATAGCAAGGATCTCACACGTCCACTAGTGCTCAGCTACTATGGACACATCCACTTGTGCTCAGCCACAAGGACGTCATACTCAACAGATCTCTCAACTGAGTCCACAGGAGAACCATCTGGAGTACCATCTCAAGCTGACTCAACTGAGTACAGAAGTACAAGGCATGAGACCATCTCAAGTTGACTCAACTCAGTCTAGAGGAGTGCAAAGAAGGAGACCACACGTCATCACAATTCAATCTAGAGTTTGACGTACACCCATCACATGGGCACACCCAACACTTGGGCTCCCTCACAAAGATGTCTCTACTCAGTGCAGAGGAGAACGATCTGAAGGATGTCTCATGAAGTTGCAATCAACAACACTCCCTCTCATCTAGGGAGGCATTCTCCACCAGGCCAAGTCTCTCACGAAAGTACTTGAACTTCGTCCTGGCAAGTGGTTTGGTGAAGACATCTGCAACCTGCTCATGTGTAGAAATGTACTGCACGTGTACTGCTTTCCTCTGCACCATATCTCTGATATAATGGTATTTTATCTCAATGTGTTTCGATTTATTGTGAAACACAGGATTCTATGAGAGCTTCACACAACTCTGGTTATCACAATGAATAGCGGAGGAATCCATCTCATGACCAAATAAATCTACAAGGAGCTTGCGAAGCCACACTGCTTCGCGGACTACCGCACATAACACTATGTACTCTGCTTCTGCAGTACTCAAAGCCACAGAGCTCTGTTTCCTACTGCACCAGGAAACCATGGCAGATCGCAAAGTAAAACAACAACYAGATGTCCTCTTCCATTCCACTGTGCTCCTTGCCCAATCTGCATCGGCTTATCCCTGCAATCTCATGTCTATACCAGAGGCATATCTAAGGCCATATCCAACTGTGCCTCGTAGATATCTCAGTACATGCTTCRCTGCTATCCAGTGTGTCTGTCTCGGTTGACTCATAAACTGACGAAGTACGTTCACTGCATAGCATATATYAGGTTTGGTGTTAACCAGATACATCAATGATCCAATCAGTTGTCGGGAAAGATGGGGATCAATCTCGCTTGAATCAGTAGAAGCCTCGTTCAATTTCTTCAAATCCATCACCATTGGTGTAGGCATGGATTTGCAGTCTGTCATACCAAATTTCTTCAATATCTTCACTGTATATTTTCCTTGGCTCAGGAAAATCTCATCATTCCTCTGCCATACTTCTAGTCGCAAGAAGTAGTGCATCATACCCAGATCCTTCATCTCAAATTCAGAAGTCAATGCATGCTTGCATTCAACAATAAGACTTTCTGAACTGGTGAGGAATAAATCATCAACATACAGGACCAAAATCAGGCACTCGTCTCCAACAATATGATAATATAGGTTTGGATCAACAACACTTTTGCTGAAGCCCAAACTCATCAAAAATCCATTCATCTTCTCGTACCAAGCATGAGGTGCCTGTTTTAGTCCATACAGGGCTTTCTTCAACTTGCACACATGAGACTTATGCTCATGTATCATGAATCCATCTGGCTGCTCGATGTAAACTTCTTCCTCAATCTCACCATTGAGAAAGGTTGTCTTTACATCCATTTGATGTAGTCTCCAACCCCTAGTGGAAAAACTCGGCAACGACAAAAAATTGGCAAGGGTCCTGAAAACATCGGCACGGCAAAAATCGGCGAAAAAATTGAAAAAAATCGGCAAAACTCGACAAACATTAAAAAATACATAATTTATTCATTTTTTTTCAAAATTTTAAACATTTTTCAATATATAAAGCAACAACAACATCCTATAAACAGATAGGCACATAAATACGGAGAAAGAACCGATATATATCATATAGTGGATGCCAAACAAAAACCGATACATCAAAGTCATTACTGAAAGTCTGAAATCAATACAAAATGACATCAATGATCACATATATAAATGTATATGTTCCAAAAATAGCAACTAGCTATATGGTATCAAAATATCAATGCCCTCTCCCCCTTTTACGGGATAAAATCAGGCGCTGTTTGCCAGGCCTTGAACTAGAGGCAGAAGGTCCTAGTCGAACATCAATGCTGGATGGAGTAGGACTAGCAACTCCAATATGTGTAGAAAGTGGTGTTCCACTTTCAAATAGCTCATCATCCTCCTGCTCCTGTTCCTCCTCCTGCTCCTCCTCATCCTCCTCATCCTCCTGCTGGTGCTGTTCCTCCTGGTCCCCTTCCTCTAACCATGCAGGGGCCTCATCCAAGAGAGGCACCTCAATCTCCACCCTCCATTTAGACAATATATCAATATTGTCCAAAGATATGGCATCCACTTTTGGCTCTTTGTCTATCTGCCTCATCCAAAGTCGGAGATTGT
>JASDQU010819048.1:56979-70630 GCA_032191745.1 Picea mariana | reverse complement strand
TACAAGTAGGTGTTGTATCTTGTGAAAAAAATCCTTAAATTGTTTTGATTCTAGAGATGTACTCATTATTCTCCTTTAGGAGATATTCTTGTTTTGGTTCCTCTTGTTTTCTTGTTCCAGACAGGTTAAGAACAAAGGAAGATGTTTATCCTTCATAGAGAGTCACTTGACTCAGAGGGAGTCAAAATTGTTTGAGAAAGAGGAAGATTAGAACCATCATTGAGGCAACCAATGCAATAATGCATGATCATAATCTTTCTATGATTATATGGTAAAAAGCATGCATGACACAGTATAAGTTCAGAACAAGAGTCTTCACATAACTCCCAAGAAGCCTTCACCTGAGAGAAGCCTGAGATTGAACACTTCATGATATTTAGGTGCCTAGTGTATTTTCATGTACCCAAACATAAGATGTACAAGATAGACCCTTCAGGGAGAAAGGATACATTTATGGGATAACATTGAATCTCCGAAGACATTCCAGATCTACATCCCTAGTCAAGAGACAGATTGAGACAAGCAAAGATGTTGTCCTTGAAGAAGAGGTAGCCTTTCAAAGATCCAAAGAATCTTAGATGGAGATTGACAATGAGATAATACCTTCTCCCCCTTCAGCAGTTCAGAGGGAGACAAACATTATTCCAACTGATCCAATTGCTCCAGTTGATATGTCCAAGAGATATTGCAGTAGGGCATAAAAGGCCTGCCTAGTCTCACTCTATAGGAGGTAGAGAAATATACAAGCCTCTCAAGGCACATACCGAGAAAGAAAAAGATATTTTCGAGCTATCCTTTAGTCATGAGCCACTTAATTGATTATGAGCCTCCTTGTCTTGGAGAAGCAACATGAGAACATGTACAACAAGATGCCATAACAAAAGAATACCAGTATATCTTTAAAAAATGATGTAGGAGATATTGTTCAGAGACCAAAAGGGAAGTCTGTGGTGACTTCCAAGTGGATCTATAAGATCAAGCATGCAGCCAATGGAAGTGTCGAGAAAAAGCAGGATCTATAGCTAGAGGATTCTCACAAACAGAGGGAGTTTTCTATGATGAGACACTTTATCCAGTAAGCCTGATACAATTCCATCCGTACTACCATCCATGTGTTGGGAACTATATTAGATGGATAGATTCGTGATTAGTTTGGGTTTCAGCAAGAGTGTTGTTGATCCAAACCTATATTATTACAGTATTGGTGATGAGAGCCTAATTTTGGTGACTTATTAAGAAAGCCTTGTTGTTGGATACTTTGACTTCTGATTTTGAGATGAAGGATCTGAGTATAATGCACTACTTCTTGAGACAAGAAGTATGACAGAGGACCAATGAGATTTTCCGGAGTCAAGGAAAATATATAGTTGGAATATTAAAGCAGTTTAGTATGACAGAATGCAAATCCATGGTGATGGATTTGAAGAAAATAAATGATGATGATTCAGACGAGATTGATCCACAGCTGATTGGATCACTGATGCATCTGGTTGAATACCAAACTCAATATACGTTGTGCGGTGAATGTACTTATCCATTCCATGAGTCATCCGAGAAAGACTCACTAGACAACAACGAAAGATGTATTGAGATATCTACGAGGCACAGTTGGATATGGCCTGAGATATACCTCTAGTGTAGACTTGAGTTTGTAGGGATATGTGAAATAAAAAGAAAACCAGAAAAGCACATTCGATTGTTGTTTTATCTTGAAGTTTTCCATGATTTATTGGTGCAACAAGAAAGAAAGCTTAGTGGCCTTGAGTACCACAAAAGCAGAGTATATATCATTGAGTGTGCAAAGTTGTGTGGCTTCATAAGCCTCTGACAGATTTACTCAATCATGATATGGATCCTATGATTATAACCAGAGTTGTGTGAAGCTCTTTGAGAACCATGTGTTTCATTATAGACCGAAACACGTTGAGATAAATTATTATTTTTAGAGACATGATGCAGAGGAAAGGAGTACATGTGCAGTACCTTCCTGGACATGAGCAGTTTGCAGATATCTTCACCAAACTGACTTGGTGAAGAATACCTCTCTAGTTGAGAGGGAGTGTTGATGACTACAACCAAGACAAAGTTTGAATACTTCTGTGCGAGACTTGGCCTGATGCAGAATGCCTCCCTAGCTGAGAGGGAGTGTTGATGGTTACAGTTGTGTGAGACATCCTCCAGGACACATGCCTGAGAGAGAGCTCCTGAGATGGGTGTGTGGTTTTTATCTGAGACAAATCTTGAACGTAGTGATGGCCTCCTCCATACAGAGAGTTGAGAATAACTCCAGATGATTCTCCGGTGTAACGCAGTGAGAAAGGAGATCTGTTGTGTTGGATGTGTGTATGGCTAAGCACAAGGTGAACGTGTTAATTCGCATCAGTTGGGTGCATCGTTATGAGACAGAGATGAAAACGATGTATTAGCCTCCTTTGAGCAGAGAGTTGAGATGAGGAACTCCAGATGACTCTCATGTGTAATGCAATGGAAAAGAAGATCTGTTGAGTTGGACGTGTTTGTGGATGAGCACATGTGAACATGATCCTAGTGGTTGAGCACTAGTGAGTGTGGTTCTCTTGTGAAACACGGTGAGATAGAGATATGGACATCCCTATGGATGTGCCTGTAGTGGCTGAGCACTGGTGGGTGTAGGAGATCCCTTGCTATATTTTTCAAAAGTCAGACTTACATGTAACCCTAATTGTAATGTAAAGGGTACATGTCGGACCCACCTTAATGTAATAGATAATTAATTAGGTTATTATTAATTATATTGTGAGTTAGAGAGGTCGGCCCTATTGTTCCAATAGACACTTATGGTTATAGGTCCAGTCTAATATAAGTAAAGGTAAATTCCCAATTGAGGAATCATATCTCAAGTATGAGTTTGGAAATTTCAGCAAACACTTGTTCTTGGGAAAAGTGCACACCTCTCTTGGGTGCTAGGTTTATAGGGTTTTTGAGCACCCTTTTGTGTGCTAGGTGCTTATGGTGGTGGAGGTA
Source organism: Picea mariana (assembly GCA_032191745.1). Taxonomy (NCBI): domain Eukaryota; kingdom Viridiplantae; phylum Streptophyta; class Pinopsida; order Pinales; family Pinaceae; genus Picea; species Picea mariana. The sequence continues at coordinate 67,627 of JASDQU010819048.1, read as the reverse complement.
TTTCTCTTGAAGAATATAGCAAAGGATTGGCTGGGTTTTCTTCCCTTGTTGTGAAGGGTTTCCCAGCATACTTCTTGTGTACTTGTGCATGGTGTTTCTTCTTGTGATCTTGGTTGCTGCAACAAATTGTTTATGCTTTAAGTAAAATGATAAAATGGAATGAACTTCATGATTAAACCTTGCCTATTGAAAAATCAACATGGTATCAGAGCATATGTCTTTAAGAACCCATTGCACAAGCATCTACCAGTCATCTTCTCATTTCTGCAAAAACGTACGACCCTCCTAGGGTTTCCAGAAAATATGTACGAACCTCCTTTTTGAGGTGTTCCATCCCTTAATAATTGTACGTTGGGGCTGAAATTTGGATAGGAGGGTACAAACTCCTTCAACACACCTCCAAAATCTATTAAAGTGAAAGTCCAAAAAAAGAATATTTTTGGCCCTAGGGTTTCTAGTGTTCCTCAAATTTCTGCAGATTTCTGGTCTTTAGGGTTTCTACAGCTCTTTGAAGAAGCCTTCAAGATTATCTATTTTCTTTTAACTTTCAAGGATTATTGTTGGTAGTCATAAGCCCAACAAAACCTAAGGTTGCTAGCCTAACTTGGTTGTTAGGTTTTCTAGCCCAGTTGACAAGGGATTGTGAAGAATCTAAAATTATGATGAACATAATTATGATGGAAGATAAGATTGATGAATCAAACAAATTCAAGTTCCTAGAAGACAATACTTTAGAGGAAAACTTGTTGTGAGTGATGCAAAAAGGTGACACTATGACTACCTTCTTCATGAAGATGTCAGAGGACAAAAATCATCCAGGTGCCATTGGAGAAATCATATCATCACCTTCAGGTATGCACTTGTATGTATATCATTTGTATCATTGTCATAAGGGTAATTGGACGAGGAAGGAACCTTTTGGTGAAGTCATGGATCCAAAGGGATCTCAGTGCACTCAGAGGAACAATACACTGGAAGTGAAGACTCCAGTTTTTATTGTTGTAATTGTCATTCCTCTAACCTATATTTCTAAAGTTTGCTACATTACAAGTAGGCGTTGTAGTTGTGACAACAATCCTTAAATTGTTTTGATTCTAGATATGTACTCATTATTCTCCTTTAAGATATATTCTTGTTTTGGTTCCTCTTGTTTTCTTGTTCCAGACAGGTTAAGAACAAAGGAAGATGTTTATCCTTCATAGAGAGTCACTTGACTCAGAGGGAGTCAAAACTATTTGAGAAAGAGGAAGAATAGAACCATCATTGAGGAAACCAATGCAATAATGCATAATCATAATCGTTCTATAATTCTATGGGAAGAAGCATGCATGAAACAATATATGTTTAGAACAAGAGTCTTCACCTGACTTTGAAAAACATAACTCCTGAAGAAGCCTTCACCTGAGAGAAGCCTGAGATTGAACACTTCAGGATATTTGGGTGCCTAGTGTATTTTCATGTACCCAAAGAGAAAATTCCAAGTTAGACCCTTTAGGGAGAAAGGATACATTTATGGGATAACATTGAATCTCCAAAGACATTCTATATATACATTCCTGGTCAAGAGACAGATTGAGACAAGCAGGGATGTTGTCCTTGAAGAGGAGATCGTGTTTCAAAGATCCAACGAATCTCAAATGGATATTGATAGTGAGACAATACCTTCTCCCCCTTCAACAGTTCAAAGGCAGACAAACATTATTCCAGTTGATCCGGTTGCTCCAGCTGATATGTCCAAGAGATATTGCAGTAGGGTGTAAAAGGCTTGCCTAAGCTCTCTCTACAGGAGGCAGAGAAACATACAAGCCCCTCAAGGCACATCCCGAGAAAGCAAAATAGATTTTCGAGCTATCCTTCAGTCATGAGACACTTAATTGATTATGAGCCTCCTTGTCTTGGAGAAGAAACATGAGAACATGTATGGAAAGATGCCATGATAGAAGAATACCAATATATCTTAAACAAAAATGATGTAGGAGATATTGTTCAGAGACCAAAAGGGAAGTTTGTGGTGACTTCCAAGTGGATGTATAATATCAAGCATGCAGCCAATGGAAGTGTCGAGAAAAAGCAAGATCTATAGCCAGAGGATTCTCACAAACAGAGGGAGTTTTTTATGATGAGACACTTTATCCAATAAGCTCGATACACTTCCATCCGTACTACCATCTATGAGTTGGAAACTATATCAGATGGATGGATTCTTGACGAGTTTGGGTTTCAACAAGAGTGTTGTTGATCCAAACCTATATTATTAGATTGTTGGTGACGAGAGCCTGATTTTGGTGACTTATTTAGAAAGCCTTGTTGTTGGATACTTTGACTTCTGATTTTGAGATGAAGGATATGAGTATAATGCACTACTTCTTGAGACAAGAAGTATTACAGAGGACCGATGAGATTTTCTAGATTCAAGGAAAATATACAGTGGGAATATTAAAGAAGTTTAGTATGACAGAATGAAAATCCATGGTGATGGATTTGAAGAAAATAAATGATGATGATTCAGACGATATTGATCCACAATTGATTGGATCACTGATGCATCTGGTTGAACACCAAACTCGATATATGTTGTGCGGTGAATTTACTTATCCATTCCATGAGTCATCCGAGATAGACTCACTGGACAACAACGAAACATGTATTGAGATATCTACAAGGAACAGTTGGATATGGCCTGAGATATACCTCTAGTGTAGACTTGAGTTTGCAGGGATATGCAAAATAAACATAAGACTGGAAAAAAACATTTGGTTGTTGTTTTATCTTGATGTTTTCCATGATTTCCTGGTGCAGCAGGAAACAAAACTCTGTGGCCTTGAGTACCACAGAAGCATAGTATATATCATTGAGTGTGCAAAGCAGTGTGGCTTCATAATCCTCTGACAGATTTACTTGATCATGATATGTATCCTATGATTATAACTAAATTTGTGTGAAGCTCTTTGAGAACCCTGTGTTTCATGAAAGATCGAAACACATTGAGATAAAATATTATTTTCAGAGACATGATGCAGAGGAAAGCACTGCACGTGCAATATCTTCCTAACATGAGCAGTTTTCAGATATATTCACCAAAATGACTTGGTGAAGACTACCTTTTTAGTTGAGAGGGAGTGTTGATGATTGTTGCCATCCTTATACACTTTCAAACGTGATCTAAGTCCTGCTCACTTAGTGTGTCCTTGGAGGCACAATGCCTAGGTTCAAATCCCACACTATCACTTTGACTTGAACCTCTTCCGTCTAGGCTTACTCATAGGGAAGCCAAGGGGGATAGACCTTAGTTTCTGGATGAGATTAACGTTATGTTCTAGGAGTTGGTTTTAATTAGTTTAAGGTTGGGGGAAAATCTAGCCTATGATGCAAAGGCAGCAATGCAATGTGCAACAATTCAATTATGACAAGCAAAGTCTTTTCCCAAGACAACTAGGACTAGTGCCTAATATTGAGCAAAGGGGTCAACTAGATTCAAAGGAGGTTGATTACACAAGATTAACAATGATTACAAATATTACAAATAGATACAAACTAGACACAAGATGAGTAAATGATACAATTACGAACAAGATACAATAGCTACAACAATGAATATTCTAAAACCACCACAAGATTATACCCAACAATAGATACAAAGAACACAAAGAGATTAACTATCCATGTGCTTGTATGTGCAGGAATTAAAGAGATTCAAAACAAGATGACCATCAACACATCAAACCAAACATGCTCACAATAGCACTTACTCCATTGGACTGCTTATCAATGGTATTAAAGATACAATTCACTCAAGACACAATCAAGAGAGTGTCTCCAAGTGGATGTGAAAATTCTTGAGGGATCACGCCATAAAATGAACATCAATTAAATGAAATATGCTTTTGAAGAAAAAGTGTTCCAAAACACAACTATGACCACTTAGATGATTAATCCACAAAGCATAAGTTAAATTTGCATGTAAATGTGAATGTGAAATAGTGCTTGCAAATGTTAATTAAATGCCAACCATCAAAGCTATACCAATAATGAAGATGCCCAATGTTGTAGTGGATAAAAGAGTTGATTAAAGATTATTAAGTGTTGAGTGACTTCCTAGCTAAGTGTCAACCCAAAACCCTCCTCCCCCAATTACCAAGTGGTTGCTCGATGCTCAAGAAGTGAAGCAACGAGGCCTACCCTATCTTCACAGGTCAACCCTAAGATCCGGGTACTCCTGCAAAGGACGCCTCGCACCGTGAGACCATCCCCGGCCTAGCACCTTCAGTTGCCTTCCTCAAACCCCATTTTAAATGGCAAAGATGGTGAGTTTTGGTGTCCTATTAAGTCTAGTAAGTTATTAGGCCTATGAACTAAGTGTTTTTAGGTGATTAGGTGTGTTTAAGTGACTTTCATTTGTCCAAAAGTGCCAAAAAGGGCCAAAACCGAAACTTCAAAACAACATAAAAATGTATTATAAATCACTAGATTATTGCATGTAAATCACACATAGAACTTGAAGGAAATGATGAAAAGAAAATGATTACTTTTACACCATTTACATGCCCATATGTGTTTGCAAACTTGAAAATTAGATTCTTAAGAAACAAGAGTTTGCAAATGAAAAAGATTTAGTTCCCTTAAACCATCACCATTTGCCCATATGTGTTTTGCAATAAGATAAATGTTTGGAAAGTGAAACTTGCAAATAAAGAAACTTAAAGCATGAGAATAAATCTATGCCTCCATGGGCTTAAGTTAGTGTTTAGTTGTGTGAGATCTACTTCTAGATGATTTTAACTATGAGCATAAAAATATCAAAAATACACAACTAAACTAGCCATACTATATTGGGGGTTGGCTTTGCCAACTTCTCATCCAAGGTGTAGGCAACAAGGCATGCAAAAATTGAAATGAAAAACAAAAAATACAAACCACTCACAAAGGCACAAGGTGGAGGAAAGCCTTCCTATCTTGTGCCAAAGGGGGTTGGAAATGAAATAGCTAAACTAAAACTAAAACAATCTTAGCCACACAACCTTGCCCTAATGACAAGTGGGGCAAAAGAATGAAAAATTGCAGAAAATTAAATATACAACCTAGCCTTACGATTTTGGGGGTGGCTTTGCCAATATTTCACCTAAGGAGTAGGCACTAACAAAATTTACAAGAATAAAAAAATGATTACAAGAATACAAGCCTCAAGGGGACTCCCGGGGGCTTGCTACAATGCTAGAATAAAAGAGAAAAGGTTGGGTGGTGTTACCCAATCAAAGGAGAAGTTTTTGGTGTGTTTTGTGACCGAAAATGGGCAGCATAACCCCTTGACCTAGTAATAACCTGCAAAAAACAACAAGCTATTGCTTGCTGAAAATGCTACAAAACACACGAGAAAGTTAAGAAAATTCTTGTTTTTCAACAAAAATTTCCTACATACAAATTTTAGAAAATAATATTGATTTTATTTGACCTATCTAAGATTGTTAGCAAACCAAATGTGATATGAAATGAGAAGAAAATAAGATAAGAAAGACTGAAGTTTAGGTGAGCTATGAGGGTAGACTCTTGTTCGAGGCTATCCCAACAAAACCCTTGAAGCAACCTGCAACTTGTGAACCAATGTGCGATGAGAGAAAATATAAGGCAAGATAAACAAGTAATACAAACTAATTCGCACTACTTACTATCCTACGGAAGTAGATCTACAACTACACTATTGCATAATCTATCCAAAGAAATTAATTTGCTTTAAATATTTACCATAGATCTCAAACAAGAAAATACAAGGAACAAGATCACCTCATGTACATGGAAGTAGAAAGACTAATCTTTGTTACTTCAAAATCCTCCAAAGCCTTTCTATTAATCCAAGGGAGAGATTTGCAACAACTAATTGCTCCAAACCTCTCAAGAGAAAAATTGAGTGAGAGCAAGATGGACAAATGAGAGAGAGAGAAATGGGGCAAGAATTGGGTAGCATAACAATATCTCAAGAGATGGTGTCAAATTAGTGAGGGAGGGCTCTTATTTATACTTGGGAAGGCAAATTTACCCCTCTTGGATAAGTTACAAGTGTCACACATCAAGGAGAAGTTACTTTTAGGGTTTTGATAAGTTAGGGTTTTGTCATGGATGGATGAAGTGGAAATGAGTTGGAGTGAGTTGGCAAGGATTTGACAAGTCAAATGATGAGTTGTAGGGTCTAGGGAGGCACACTAAGGGATAGAGTAAGTCTCCCATTAAATTATTTATTTATTTATTGCTTTTTGGAGACTTTCTAAAAGGGGGGCACATCTATGTAGGGAAAGTGACATTTTTGTTTAATGGATAGGTGAGGGGGTGATGTGAGGGTTGGAAAAGGTTAGCAAATTGTTTTCTCATCATTTTTCATCTTCACTTCACCCCATTTTCTCATAAATTACAAAAATGACATTTTTCCTATGTCATGACTTAGCAATTAAAATTGTTGTTTTGACTGACTAAGACTCCTGGTGAACAAACACCTAGAAAAAGTTGTCCAACTAAGCTGAAACTTAGTACAAGGGTGTAAGGGGTCTCATTCCATTTATTTTGAGCACAAATATCCCTAGAAAAATCCCAAGGACCTAGTTTTTACAATATTTGCTAAAAAATAATTAAAAATAATTAATTAAATTACCCAACCTTAGGCAATTTTAATTTATTAAAAAAACCTGTCTAGACTCGATGAAATTTCATGAAAATTTATGAGATGCCATACATGATCATTTACATCATTCCTAAACACTAGCTACCAGATTATAAATCCATTAGAACTCCTTTCACCACTTTGGATGAATTATTAATGGTGGGAGTGAAAAACTCAAGGGAAATTAATAAGGCTGAAAAGCCAAATTAATAACCCGAGGATAAAAAACACTCAATGAAATGAACTCTCCTAATGAAGAAATCCAAAGGTAACTGACCTAAATATGATCCATGCATACCTATTACATTATCAACCTACGCAGGGGTGTGGAAATTCCGATTACAAAAATATGTGTTGGAGGCCAAAAATGCCTTGTAGAACCAAATAGTCTCTGACTTGGTAACATCTGATGATGCATATCTTAATGGTACATGGAGTTGACCCCCTAGTTGAATAGGTGGTCAACAATGACTACAACCAAGACAAAGTTTGATTACTTTCGTGCGAGACTTGGCCTAATGGAGAATGCCTCCCTAGCTGAGAGGGAGTGTTGATGATTACAGTTAGTGTGAGAGATCCTCCAGGACACAGACTTGAGAGAGAGACATGAGATGGGTGTGTGGTTCCTATCTGAGACAGAGTTGGAACATAGTGATGGCCTCCTCCTTATAGAGAGTTGAGAAGAACTCTCGATGATTTTCTTATGTAATGCAATGAGAAAGAAGATCTGTTGAGTTGGACATGTTTGTGGCTGAACACAAGGTGAACGTGTGAATTCCCATGAGCTGGGTGCATCGTTATGAGACAGAGATGAAAATGATGTATTAGCCTCCTCTGAGCAGATAATTGAGATGATGAAATCCAGATGACTCTCTTGTGTAATGCAGCGAGAAATAAGATCTGTTGAGTTGGACATGCCTATGGATGAGCACAGGTGAACGTGATCCTAGTGGTTGAGCACTAGTGAGTGTGGTTCTCCTGTGATACGCAATGATATAGATATATGGACATCCCTATGGATGTGCCCCTAGTGGTTGAACACTAATGAGTGTATGAGATCCATTGCTATATTTTTCAAGAGTCAGACTTACCTATAACCCTAATTGTAATGTAAAGGGTACAAGTCGGCCCCACCTTAATGTAATAGATAATTAATCTGGTTATTATTAATTATATTGTGAGTTAGAGAGGTTGGTCTTGTTGTGCCAATAGACACTTATGTTGACAGGTCTAGTCTAATATAAGTAAAGGTAAATTCTCCATTGAGTAATCATATCTCAAGTGTGAGTTTGGAAATTTTAGCAAACACTTGTTCTTGGGAAAAATGTTCACCTCTCTTGGGCGCTAGGTTTCTAGTGTTTGTGAGCACCATTTTGTGTGCTAGGTTTTATGGTGGTGGAGGTACTTCTCTTTAAGAATATAGCAAATGATTGGTTGGGTTTTCTTCCCTTGTTGAGAAGGGTTTCCCATGATACTTCTTGTGTACTTGTGTGTGGTGTTTCTTCTTGTGATATTGGTTGCTGCAACAAATTGTCTATGGTTTAAGTAAAATACTAAAATGGAATGAACTTCATGCTTAAACCTTTCCTATTGAAAAATCAACAACGACATCCACAAATAGACATCACTATGGTTCTAAGTTGCTTGATGCACAGAAATGGGTACGAGTTTCCAAAACAGAAACATGTTGGAAATATGACCCCTCGAAACTTTGGAAACAGGGAAACGTGATATATATACATATAATGTGTTATTTTATAAATAGAAGATTATATTGAAACTTTGAAAGAAACATTATGAAAAAATGAGCAAGAACATTTAAATGACAAACATAAATGATAAGCAATGTTCTACCATCACTTATATTGGGATCATTGTAATTAGTATCACCCTTTTACTATTTTTCTAGCCTTTTCCTCTACCTCAATCCTCTACGAACATCAATCAACACCACCCAATTTTGATGAAACTGTCTGATCCAAGCCTTAAAATATGGTAGAAAAAGCTTAACATGCCTAATCAATGATTTTGGCTTGAGTGAAGGGTACATTTTTGTTAAGGCCATCACAGAGGAATTCAACAATCAACACCACTAACATCTAAAGGGGTTGGTTCTCTTGATTAAATGCCAATCCCATACCCTAATATGTGATAAAATCCGATGAAAATGTTTCAATCTTGCCATTCTTGAAAATTGTTAAGTCTGTTGAATTTTGAATGGGATATAAAATTCTACTTTCTCCATATGAAGTACGATGAGGTTGGAACAACTATCAAACATCCTAGAACAATAAATGGAAATGTTAAAAATTTAAGTAAAAGTTGACATTTCCTTTATCTTTCCTTTATTTAAGTAAAAGTTGACATTGCAATTATTGTCTCTCATATCACCCTTAACTGTGTGGGGAAAAATGAGAGTGAAATCCTCTTTATAAAAAAAATTATGTTCTTAGAGGCTTCTTGAAATCTCATTAATTATTAATTAACCTCTAATTAGGGATTAAATTCAAAATCGTGGGTCCCAACACTAAAACAAAATTCAAAATCATCTAAATTAGATATGGAAACATACCGTACGGATGTGGGTACGGCCTTGAAACACATTTCTAGCCGTACGAAAGGTGTTTCCCACATGTGGGACATGTCTGTACAGCCGAAAATGCATTTCAAGGCCATACCACATGCATTTCTGCATTTTTGTTCAAAAACTCACCTAGTATGGCACCTGAAGTGACATTTCCTGCAATAGAGTTGTGGTTATAGAAGTCATAAAGATGATAAGATCATTGTATATTGATGTAAATATTCAACTTTGCTTCTTTTCAGTTGTAAAAGGTATCTAAATTTCTTCCTTACCCATCTAAATTTAATAATGAATGCCGATTTTTTTTAATATTCTCGTTCTTCTATAAACTTCCACATCAATAGGGGTTCTATCAGATCTGTTGCACACATCATTTTCATTTTTTTCCACTTTCCTCTCACTAAATATTTGATAATATTATTACTCCTTTGCTCCATTTGTTATAAATTACAACTTATGCTCCACTATAACATGCACGATGCATTCTTTTCAATGACTTAGTGTGGCATGTTACCCCTCATGTTGACAAGAGTGGTAAATGTATATTTCAAGGTTAACTTGCAAGGGTTCTAAGGCACTACATACACACTCTCTTATTTTTCCTTAAGGATGGGCCCTCTTGGATATTGAGCATGATGATTCTCTTTGATGATGGCATGGGATTCCTTGGTTGATGGGATGATTCCTAGTCACTTTCACTTCATTTTTCATGATTAGAAGATAAGTATCCTCTAACATGGTGATATACTTACCTAATTTCATTCGTTTTCATGTCATTCCCATAGTTTTACATAGGAAATTTGTTTATTGCAAGCATATTATAACTTTTGCCTAGGTAAAATCCACTTCACACATACATTCTCACCACATTTCATCATTTCACCTAGGTTATTTGTGTATCACATCACATAATAACCTTTCACCTAAGTAAAATCTCCAACTACACTTATATTTCACTTCATTCCATCTCCTAGAAGGTGCTTGGTAATTTTTCCTAGAATTCCCTAAGTTATAAACCTTGTTAATCCCTCAATTATCATTTTTTCCAATGTGAACACACCTAATGGGTTGAATACATTTTAATTAATTACTAAACCTTAGGTTGAGTGCCTAAGTATTGGCGTATTAGTACTCTGTGCTAAAACTTTATGGAAATGAATTGTGTGTGAGTTTATCAAATGCTCGACGTTTCGAGCGGACACTCCACCCATCATCAAGGATAAATAAAGTTGTAATAATGATGGAAAGAGAGCTGGTGAGAATATTTAAAGGTTGTAAATAATGGCCAACCGTTGGAAAAAAATATTAAAATAGATACATATCCATTGGAAATTAATAATAATAAATATTTAATAGAAAAATACTTTGTTTGGGGTCTCTAAGTAGAACAATGCAAGAAAGGAAATACCAAAAAAAAT